>JAOTOM010003368.1:122500-151705 GCA_034440615.1 Ashinkailepas kermadecensis | reverse complement strand
TATGAAGGAAAATGTGAGGCTGACAAATCCGGTTGGAACTCATAATATGATCCAGAGGTGGAGGCTCGTAAACTTTTGATATTGCCGGTGCAATACCGATCAAAATATTGGTGTTGTCACGCAACACCAAAACCATGATGGACATGCTTCCTCCACATTCCGCAATTCATGTTTGTGGTACTGCATGGTGGCCGCCATTGGATTTTCTTCAACTAGCTAGGGCGAACTTGGCCTGTGAATTAATAAAATGTGAATCCTTCACATTTTTATGGAGGATCCACTCCACTCCACATTTTACACATTGTGGATTCCTGTGGACCCACAGAGCTCCGCGTCAATATTACGACTGGATTTGCTGCTCAACTTGTACAATGTAAGTGACGCGTGGAATTACTGGTGTGCAGCAATTCTACTTCGAACACACTTCATCGAACGTGATTTTTAAGTGGCAACATGAGACGCGCCTGGACCCCATTGACGCCGGAATTACCGATACGTGGCAATACTGCCCACATGGCATTACCAGGATAGTGAGAATAGTACTGCTTTGTGGACTCTGCTCTGTTCTATACACCTGAATCGGGAACAGTTGAACTACGCCACTGCTGCGGACGTCATGACTTCCGAGGCGACTGTCGTTCGTTCCTGGATTCCAGTAGATTTTCTGAACGAGCCCCCTCTTTAAGCAAATCCTTCCAAATATCCGGCTAAAATTCGTGAAATAGAGAACGTTTTTGGCGTGGAAAGCGCGCCAGAACTTTTTGGTTTTGAGTGGTGAAAATCTTGAAATTTCTTGTTTCATCTGATACATTTGTGGCTGCTCTGGTGGAGGGGCGGGCCACACTCCGCCCTTGGCTGCACCTCTAATGGATACTCATTCTGAATTATGGATCCTGGATGTTAGCATACAGTCTGGTCGGAGTCACGTTCGCAACTTGGTGTAACGATCGGCCGGGATTTGGTTCTCAATGATTTCCTTTTTGTCGGGGATCGTGCCGGTCATGGCACTTTTGACACACAACAGACGACAAGCCTCGTTTGCAGAATTCACGGTCTGGTATAGTCCTGTCTCCCCAAGTACCCAATACTGGACTTTAAGTCAAGGCCTCAGCCTCTCCAAGAAATTATGCATGATAATAATTCCGAGAAATTATGCATATTCAAGAAATTATTCATATTGTGATAATGCCACCCTATGCATGCATTATTCAGGATAGCATACAAGCGTCACAAATTTGCGGCGTCCTAGTATTTACCTGATTGTCAAGTGCCTAAGTTTTCGGCACCTCAACATTCGGTGCTGCTCATCTCTTAGTGTCTCGGGTACGAGATAATGCAAGGACAGTTTTAACGGTGGAAAATTGTGTTCGAACATGACGCGACACGGCTTTGCATTGAATCTCGGCCAGATTTCTAACCAGAGAGAATTACGACCATGTTGCCTATTAATTAACCAGCGACATCGACTGAGCGGAAAACTTTGTTAATAACACGTCCCGAGGGAGAACAGCGTCACAAAAGGCCATCGCTCCTGACAATCCCGGGGATTCTGCGGCGCCGCATTCGGAACAACAAAGTATATCATCTCTCCATATTTCTCACGTCACAACATCTATATTCATTATGTCATCAAGGGAAACATTCAGGCCGGGCTTGGCACACGGAGCAAGTTAGGCAATTATGAATCTTTCACGGCGCACCATTTATTCATATTATTTCTGCGGTAAAGCTGCCCACGCGGCGGGAGCTCGTATATGAAACTATTATACCTCCATAACAAAGTAGCGGCGGTTCATAAAGATAAATCCGGGGATCCCCGTCGAAAGCCGCACTAAGCGATTGGGTAATGATAATGGTGGCGCGGCCAGGCGGGAACATGGCCGCCAGCCGCGGCACGCGCAGATATTGCCAACACGGCCAATATTGGCCGCGTCGGCACCGGGATATTGGCGGAGATTGTGGTGGCCGTCGCCTGGCAGCGGCTAGCCAGCCGGGCGACGGCCAGCCAGCCGGCCAGCCAGCCGGCCAGTCGGCGAGACCGCGGGTCGACGCCTGGGGCTGGTGTCGCTCAGATGGTGGAGTTCCCGTGTAGGTCAGATGGTGGAGTTCCCGTGTAGGTCAGATTGTGGAGTTCCAGTGTAGGTCAGGTGGTGGAGTTCCCGTGTAGGTCAGATGGTGGAGTTTCCGTGTAGGTCAGGTGGTGGAGTTCCCGTGTAGGTCAGGTGGTGGAGTTCCCGTGTAGTTCAGGTGATTGAGTTCCCGTATAGGTCAGATGGTGGAGTTCCCGTGTAAGTCAGATGGTGGAGTTCCCGTGTAGGTCAGGTGGTTGAGTTCTCGTGTAGGTCAGGTGGTGGAGTTCCCGTGTATGTCAGGTGGTGGAGTTCCCGTGTAGGTCAGATGGTGGAGTTCCAGTGTAGGTTAGGTGGTGGAGTTCCCGTGTAGGTCAGGTGGTGGAGTTCCAGTGTATGTCAGGCGGCATGGTTGGTGCTGTGCGTTGTCGCACGGGTGGAACTCTCGCGTCGGTCGGATGAGTGAAGTGTCGGTGTGGATCGCAGGGGTGTCGCCGAGCATTTGTGATGCTGGATCGAACGTCGGGACTAGATGATTGGCATTGTTTTAGGGTGATTGCTTAAGCGACTTCCTGTCAAACCTCAGTAGCAAGGATGGCCAATACTTTCAACTGGTTGGAAAATTCCGCTGTGGATATCTCCGGAGCAGAGCGATCGACTATTCAGCATGCAATATACCTATATGCTTATATACCTAGTGCAAAAGAAGTCTTCCAAATTGCATCCACTAATCCCGCCATATCCCACACTCCGCCGTAGTTATCTTTCTCTCTGCACTATTTTCCCCGTCTTCTTCATCCCATATACTCGAAATGTTCAGAAATAGTAACAGAAATAGAAACAGCCAAAGAAATAGTAATCAAATCACCAAACACCAAAGCCGGCAAAACCAGACCAGGAGTGGAGGAAATGTAGCCCATAGCCAATCGTGGCGGATGTTTTGGCGTGCCCAACAGCTTCACAACCGTCACCGGCAACCTCCTCACATGGTGAAATTTGTACTCAATTATTCGACTATTCCCCGTAAGGCCACGTAAGAGAGACAGCGACATAGAACACGTAGATGAATATTTTAAGGGTACAGCTGTTCACTTAGCCATCATAGAGATAACACTATTTGTGGTGTGACAGTCAACACCAACAGGCCAGTTGATATTACGCCATATATTGACAATTGCCCTGATTGGTATCAGAGCAATACACGTAGATGATGGGTCTGGACATGGCTGGCCTCCTGGGTGCATGAGCAAAGCCGGGTTTAACCCCACCTCCCAGCGCAGCGTAGAACTTCCATAAAGGGCTTGGTTGCCGAATTCGCCATGAAGAGCGGTCAGCTATGAAGAGCTGGGCCGTCCATCGGAGCACACGCACGCAATAAAAGCACCTCGCTCCGAAAATCTCTCCCGCGTCTGACGACGTAAGACAAACAGGTCAGGAACGAAATGACCCAGCCAATAAACAGATCACGAACAATACTGAGCTGATTGTGTTTTTAAAGGAAAAAACAGTTCCGAACTCTTCCGAATCTCTCCTGTATCTGATTCAACTACGTATGACTAACCGGCCACGAATAGGCTACCCATCCCACGAACACACAAATGTTTTAAAATAAAATCCTTGCTCCGGAAATCTCTCCAGCCAATGCCTGTCGCCGACAGACACCCACCGGTACCAGGTATCATACTTTCCTATGCATACCTTCCGGTGCCACAAACTAATTGGCAGGCACCTGTCGGTATCTGACGGTGAGTGCCAATCCGGCTCACATGTCTAACCCATGGCACAAATTCACCACCACAAAGGGCAGCTCAAATCACGGGAGTATACTCCCTGTGATTTTCGGCACTTTTGATCTAGAATATGTCTAGACGTAATGATTCACACCACATGCTGTTGCAGATATCCGAAAACACAGAAACATACCATGATTCACACTCAGCCTATGAACAATTCATTTCTGATCACATTTGTGATGTTGGAAAATGGATATTGCATGATGTCAAAATTCACAATGACGATGATACCATTTTCAATATATTGTTGTATATATGTCTTCATATGAACGTCTTGACAATAATAAATGCTTCTATAGCAATGATGCACAACAAAATTAAAAGAGTATCAGACCAAATATTATCAGGAGCCATTAAGCCTGCTCATTACATAATGGTTTACACCACCCAATTGAAGTAAATGTTTGCACCACTGGGATAATTTCAGTACCTTATGTAATGGGCTTTCACGGCACGTGCCAAGTGGTGGCCGGTCACCACGTCCCTCTCGTTTGGATAAACCATGAAAATAATGAAATCTTTCAATTTTTCATGAATGCTATTTTGTGACCTTTTAGGAACGTTTTGATACCAATTTTTCCCGCCCATCCCCACCCCCACCCACACACACATACAAAAGAAAACTTCGACGTAGACCAACCCAATTCTGGCGCTTTCGATAGGGCTCGTCTTCGTAAAATCCTTCATTTTACGAAGCGGACCCACACAAAACAATTCCACGCCACATTTTTTTTCGCGAAGGGGACGCCCATGGTAATTTTGGCAGAGTTTCCAGACTTTGGCGCATGATGACACCAGAGATCGAATAATTTTCCTCTCTCAGCTTACTATTTCGTTGTTAACTTCTCATTTCCTGAACGATCACACAAACAAATAAAAAAATTGAACAAAAAGCATGCCAGGGAGCATGCAATTAATTGGCAATAGGGCACAAAATGCATAATAATCATGGAGATTCTTTACATAATTTCATCCAAATATTCCACTCATCTACTACGTTTCAGCCTTCAATTTTCCGCCCTGGTATCCCAGTGTAAAACTAATTATGAGATCCTGCCGTAATGGCTTGGCATCTATGGCCTTCAATGAGTTTAGACCACAAGCTAAAATTGGATAGACGAGTGGATTACCTATCATGCCAATAATGCTGTTATTCTATGTTGACCAATTGTCTGTAGTCTTCGTGGGGCTGGGGACTGTTGTGCATGTCCCTCTCCTCCTCAGTGTTTCGTTGAAGTTTTTCTTTTAAATAAATTTAATCCGAGTTATTGCTGTGATGGCTTTATGAGCCAGGGTCCTATTGCTAAGCAGAGCTTGTTGCGTGAACCCTGGCCACACCACCCGATCCATGAATTCCAGTTCAACGGCAGAATTTTGACCGAAAGTTTAACGTGCCGTCAATGCACCGACACGGTCGCCCGGTAGCTCGTCCCCGGCCTTATCGGGCCAGCTGCCAACTGACCCTCCCAGTCGGGGGCTAAATGCGAGCGCGTGAAGCGACTCGAACCCTGTGTTGCCAGGACAGGGGAGACCAGTGCAGGCCAGCGCTCCAACCAACTGAGCTGCCGGGGCGGCTATCTTTTGCGACTGGAGGTTTTCCATCAGGTTAGTGCTCCTCCCCCATCCCCCAGAAATGATGTGACAGTGGTTAATATTTTAAATAAGGTCTTTTCGACCGATTCGGACCATGTCGAGACGATGGGATTGAGATGGAGAGAAATATCGTGGATAAAAAATTAGCTTGTATTGGGTGTGGGACGGAGCATGATGAGTGGATGTAGTTGAGAAATGATGCTTCTCCGGAATATGAAGAAAAACGACGGCGGCGAAACATTAATATTTAGTGGAAGACGTGGGCCACCTTTAAAGCCGTTTTGGTGTCAAAACATATATTCCATACATTTCTTCTTCACATGCGGCTTCATCTCTGTTCGCAGCCGACTTTTCGTCCTCCTCACCGCTCGAAGATGAGACGCTTTCCCGCAAGTTCGCTGCCGCCAGCTGCCCGACAGACACACGGTCACACGTTGTCCAATCTGACCCCGAAACTCCCGCAACAAGAGCCGCGCCAGTTAGTGTCGGCACCACTGACACCGAAAACATTTGTCTTGTCGAGAGCGGGGTCAGACGCAGGGGCGCCGGCGGGACAAATCGCTCATTTCCAGTCAGAGGAGCCGGCGCCGACGCGCCCCTCGCGCTCACACGAGCGACGGAACGGCGGGCCGGCGAGACGCCTCAGGTCACCTCGGGTCACCGCTGCACTAGCGCCACCTGACAAATGGTGTTTGCGCAGTAAGACGAGCCGGCGCCATTCATCACCGACGGCCGGAAGCTCGCGCCGGTCGCGTCACGGATGCCGGCGACATGTGAGCCGCCGCCGGCCCGCAATCCACCTGATTATGGGGGCGGTGGAGCGGCGACGGCGCGTCGGTGCCCTCACCGTCTGCGCCCGATATGCTCCCCGGATCCGCAGTGTCCATACCCATCCGGCGGTTTTCTGAGCCAGTGTCGGCTGTGCCAAACAGCAGGTTTGTTGGGCCCGTGCATGCCCGCTAGCCTGGACCCACGCGGCGCACACCCGTGATCGCTCTCTCGGACGCGTCGACGTCGCTGCCAGTTTGGGTCAGCTCGTCGCCGGTAATGGTTTCCGGGCGTGTTTGCGCGCCTGCATCGGCTTGCCGTTGCAAGCCGTTGGCGCGCAAAAAGCGCGCCAACGTTAGCACAGCGCGCCGGCTTCAGAGCGGAGCCGCCGCCCGGCCGCGCCACGGTTATTCTCACCTGTCGCGAGCCCTGTGATTTCTTCATCAGCCGACCGACGCGGACGTCGCGCGCTATCAGCGTGATGAGACGCAGTCCCCCTGGCGGCGCTAACCGAGGTCGACAGCGCCGCGACGCCAGCGCCAGGCTTCCGGCGGCGGCCGGAGGCAGAAGCGGCCGCTGGCCCCGCCCCGTCGCTCGACGGCTGCACGAGGAATTAATTAGGCCTGGAACTATTCCACGGATTGACGCAGAGTTATGAATAGTGCCCGGTAAATTGAGCCTGTCTTATGACGGCGGGGGAAATGACGGGGAAAATGGTCGGAAAATGACGCTGAACGATGCGTGGCGTTCGCCAGGTCACAGGAAGCGCACCGGATGGCAAAACACGGGCACAAACACCGGCCAAAGTCTTGGGAACATGTCACTGGTTGTCATAGTCAGTCGAAGACGGATGAGCAAACCCCCTCACCCACTCTTTTTAACATTTACAGCTAAAAACTTGTGTTAATAGTATCATGCTCGACTAAGAGGAGAGTACTCAACGTAGGTATAAACGTAGGGGAGTTGTCCATACATAAGAGCGCACATACGCGCACACACGTGTCTCACCCATATCGTACTACGTGAAAGCATAGGTAGGTAGTTATTGGAGAACCGGCCGAACATTGGAGGTGCTCAAGCCCATCCAAAGAAGCATGGAATATATATATATATATATATATATATATATATATATATATATATATATATATATATATATATATATATATATATATATATATATATATATATATATATATATATATATATATATATATATATATATATATATATATATATATATATATATATATATACATATATATATATATATATATATGTATATATATATATATATATATATATATATATATATATATATATATATATATATATATATATATATATATAGGTATACCCTCCCCATGACTTGGAAAAATAGCGTGAACTTTGATACCGTATTGCCACACTAGCGGATCCAGGGGGCCAATGCTGCCATGACTCTCATTGCCGTGAAACGGGTGACCAACAGTCGTTTGGATCCCCTATTAGAGCGGGATGAAGATCCTCACTAATTAGGGTCAGTATGCTCTCTCAAACGAAAGGAAATATTTTCTACCTTGCCGCAGCTTGCCAAAAACCGACCGGCCGTTCACCTCTGTTGGACCGCGTTTGAAAGTCGCCTGGGTCCATCAGTGTACGCCAGACGCATAGCAAGTCTTGAAATGTTAGCTAACCAACACAGTGCGAGATACCTTTCTACTTCTGCAGTGCGGGGTTAATTTGACTCCGCCCATCCCCCCCCCCCCCCCCCCAAACACGCTACCTTTTGTTCTAAAGCTCGGTTCACACTATGGCCATTTGACGCTTTCCGAGCGTTTATTCATCGTTTTTAGGCCGTTTCGTCAAACAAACGGCAATCGAACGTATTTCAGACGCCCGGCAACACTGTGTTTTACGAACGTTTAACGCGATCGGAGCGTCGCACAGTGTGCACCGGGGTATGTCACGACCGCGTAATGAACGTCTATCTGGCGTCCAAAAATAGATTAAGTTTATCTTTTCAACACCGATTCGGCGTTTAACGTTCTGTTGGTGTGATTGAGTGGTCGCGAGATATTCGAAGTTTTGTTGGCTGTCTATAACCAGGATGGAATTATTGATTTGCCTTTGGCTATAATATTGCATGTCCTAGCACACCTCTTTTGGCCACGTGGTAGACAGCTAACCCTGGAAAATAGTCACAGGCGGAATTGTATGCAATGTTGTGTTGTGTTTGTGTTTTATTGGCACTGAAAAAGCATGCTTGTTCATCCAGTATGCAAAGGTGGGAAATAATATTTTGGGGCTGTGCATGCAGCCCTGACAAAATCTTGCAAGTATCTCTGAAGAACATAGCCATGTAGGAAATCATTGGCCCAGTGAGTTCTAAGTGCCTATTGTAAGCAATGGAAAACCCCTGACAATTCCTGATACTCCAAACACAACTTGGCACTGCCAAGTTATGCATGATGGTGAAAAACATGTTCAAAATTTCCTTTGCTGTAAATGCCAATTCATTGGAATTTTCAGAGCCAAAGGCATTCTTCTCTTCTAATTCTTGGTCAAACTATGTCCATAAGTTCATCAAACCTCGCAGGATTCATGCGGTAGTTGGCATTTAAATTATTGGGGCCATCTCTTGACTCTCGCATGAATGTTGCATGCTTCCCCTGCACATGTCTCAATTGCAGGGACTCCCTCATCCAATCACGGCGCAACGGTGGGTCAGGATTAGACCCCATGAGCAGAAGCATGAGCAAATCTTCATCTTTCATGATTCTCTGACAGGAAAATCAATTGTTGTCGATAACTTAAAAGCAAAAATGTCAGAATATAACGCGCGATATATCTCAGCTTGCATTGGTACAAGTATTAAGGATTTCCACACAACTTGAATCGGCGGCAGTCGCGTCAGAATGGTCTCATTGCGTCATAATTGATTCGCAGGGAAACGTAAAATGAACGTTTTCATTCGGGGAAACAGCGTGTGTTATTCCCGGTGTATTTCCGCTCGTTTTACGACGTCAATCTTCTGTTTGACGTTCGATATCCGTTCGTTTTACGAATGATTGACGCTCCGAATTACCAAGTGTGAACCGAGCTTAAGCAATATAGATAAAAACGGTAAGCGGTATGGCGTCACAACGACCTTGAACTTTTTGAGTTACTTCAAACATGTTCCTCGTTTTCTTTTGGTTGACCTTCCAGGTCAAGTCAAACCGGTTAATATCGGGTGGTCAGTCGCCGTAGTTTACGGAATGTGGTCGTACAAAAAATACGATTTCGTGCTTAAATATTGATCACATGAAAAATGAAGATTTAGTCTCGCACAGGTGACACGTGCAAAAGTCAAGGTCACCGTTCCCGCCAGCAAGAGTGGACAATTCAGAATGAGAATGAGATTCTGAAAATTTGACTAGGTAACAGCAATTTTTAAAGTGGATGCCTTCTGGAGCCTATTGAATCTAGAAGATTTCCCAGATGAATTGGCTCTTTGGTTATGTAAACTATTCGTCAGGGTTCAGATGCGCTACACGCCAAGTACATACAATTCTTGAAAACATTGAAAGGTGTATGTCAAGCGTACAGTAAAACGTCACATTTACGGCTGTGATATGCGACAGAATGGCGCAGATTTTTATTGTTGGTGTAACTGACAAATTGTCATCTTTCATTATTACCTTTCCGGTAGGTTGTTAGGTTAGTTTACTTTTGGGTAGGGTATATTACGCTTTGGTATGCCAGGCTCGGTTTAGTAGGTGAGGTGAAAAAATGCTACCTCAGATTTGTTGTTCTTTGGGTAGGCTCATGTGTTTTAAAACGTGCAACTCTTATCAAAATTCAGGGGAATTTGACAACATTTTTTGTTTTTGTTGTGTGGCGATGGGTGCTAAAAGTAAGTTGTCTACAATTGTGTGACTCGATTTACTTAGCAGCAGCATTCAGAATCAGTATCTAATATGCCAATGTCTAGGAGCTCGTTGCACCATTGCAAGGAAACACGATTAGTGACTTAGGAACAATGCAGTGCACCCAAAAGTATTGATATTGCACGATAATGCCTGCTTTAATAATACCGCTAATGTTGCCAAGACAGCACCAGCGAAGCTGAATCCCGTACATGGAACAGCACCAGCGAAGTTGGTGTTGCAAGTTGTAAAATTGATGTTGTCAAAATAGTAAATTGGTGTTGCATTGTAGAAAAAGCGATATATAGCAAGCTAAAGCTAATGTGATAGCTGTGAAAGGCAGTGATGTAGATGTACCGCCTACGATGCTATGTTCTTCACCCATGCCATATTCCCATCCGTAGCAAAGCGGTAGCTCAGACCAGCGGTGAATCCAGAAAGGACGGGAGAAACCATTATGCAGGAAAACAATGGAAGTCCGATATGTACAATTTTCAGAATTGTCTAATGCTCCAATAAGTCCTTAGTTTTGTAAGTATTAGAACCCCATGGGTATTTATGAGAAAATTGTCATTACATGCCTCAGGGAAAACGTTTTGCACGGGATACACATGTCCTCTTTGTCCTCCCCTGGATCCACCAGTACAGTGCAGCTTGTTCGACTACCATTAAGAAGCATGGGAGCCCATGCTGGTTGAGTGGACACGGCAATACATGGGAACCCATGCTGGTTGAGTGGACACGGCAATCATTGTGGCTGTACCATCATATAAATAGAATTGCTGAAGCAAGAAAACGCCATGCATATCGTATTTACCTCCTTTGCAGCAGGTAGTAAACATAAGTGAATGAAGTGCCACAATATTTGCCATGCAATGCCAAAGTATTCGCATTTAGAAACTACAGATCATTCCGCCTTTTCTTCCCGTTTCCTAATAGCATGATGCGATTGCAGCTAGCTTCCCGGTCTCTCTAGGAGCTGGTGAAACAAGACGCTCAATTTTTCGCTCAATTCCGTGTCAATGATGAGAGCACGAAAAGAAGGTCGGTACCTTTTTCATATAGCGCGAGCGATGAGGAATCAGGTCAACCACCGCCCACATTTTTCTCCTTTCGGTTGTGATTACGTTTCGACCACGAGCACTCTTCCGCCGCGTACTTTCGAATCTGTCACCTCCATCGTTTTAATATTGCACCTCAGAAGAGGACCCCTCTTCTGATGCTCAAGTCAATTGCCTTCTCGCTTCTCCATCTTCCGCTCGAGGAGTTGGGGCACGCTTCCGTCCGAGGAGTTGCGGGCACGCTTCCGCCCGAGGAGTTGGAAGCGCGCTTCCCGTTGACGACCTAATCTACGTCACATTAGCGTCGAGTAGCAAATGACCTTTCACCCCCCCCTCATTGAAAGCTACGCTCTGCAGCAAGACAGCAAGGGAGAGCCCGACAGCAAAACCTGTGATGACCTTGGGCTGTGTTGTCGGGCTCATTCGCTGCTGTCAGCAGCGTATACGCAGCTTCGTAGGCAGCAGCTAAGCAGCTACGTGTCCAGTGTCCTCTGAAATTTGCACTATCTTCTTGGTGGCAGCGGTGGGACGTGTGACTTCTGTATTATCCCAGTATCGCGCGTTTCCTTAACCAACCTCTCTCCTAACCTCGGGCGTCTCTGCTCCCTTTCTTGACACCGCGTCTCGACTGCCGACCGTGCCCCTTCCCCCACACCCACCCCCACCTTTCATGTGCCGCAGTTCGCCGCATCAGAGCGGTCTCCGCTGTCGGCGCCGATTACGACGAACAGGAGCGCGCCGTCGGCTGGGCGTGGGGAGGGGACAGGTGGGGGAAGGGGAGGGGAGCGCGGCCTCCATCCGTGTCCACCGGCGCCACTCTGGGGCGACGGCGGCGGCCGCCGCGGCCGCGCCAAAACAGCCGCGAAACTGGAGTCGCCCGCTCGTCGACAGCGTGAGCAGGCTGATCAGCGGCTGACTGAGAGCCGGCGAGGGTGTTCGTGTCAGCTGGTAACGAGTCATCAACGGCGCCAGGAATGTTTTGTGTTGCGACTTGTGCTGAGTTAGCAGCACGGGTGTTGGTTTCTGAAAACTATTGATGGGGAGGGGGGGCACAATAGGGGAGACCGGGGCTATATGATACACGGGATGGTTGATACAAGATGGTTGATACTTTCTCCAAAAGTATGAAGCCGGTTGCCATGGCTACCACACATGCTGCTATGGGCACCCTCTTCTCGCGGCAAGAACAAGCTCAAGTCCTTTCGACCCGCGGCTGTAGAATGGTGGCGATGTGACACATTTTTGGGTCGAAAGTAAAATTTCAATGTCTGTGCTTCCCACTTAATTTCTAATTGTACGCCCACTTGCTAACTTTTTATGTGTCTGTTATCAGTACCATGTTCGCCCAGCTTTGCAACGGTGAAATGCTTTTATCGTTTGCCGCTACACTGTACTCGCAATGTTGCATAACATGTTGCAGCCTGCACCAGAAAGCCTGCGGGGTAAATTGATACAGCCTGCATCAACTTAATCAGCCTGTATAAACATCAGCCTGTTTCAACGTTTTGTGGACTGGTAATGGAATAAAATAACCACAGAATTGCCTATTTGTATTAAGGTGTTTGCTAAAACTGTTTCAAGATAATCTTATTAAATATTTATACGGGAATTTATCACCTGACGGAAAAGACTGAACGAAGGAAAAGGTGCAGCTACGGAATGAACGTTTGCGCATTCCATAAATGGCATAAACCATGAGCTATGGTCAGCCAGGACTCAAAACAGTATTTTTACTGTAAAGGTGAAACATGGACCTTTCAGATGGCGTAAAGTAATGTCACCTATAGATAATATATTTTATTTAACTTACATTTTATCAACTTACCCCATCGTCAGTAACAACTTACCCCTATAGCGGGGTAAGTTGATGAACCGGCAGTTGCGCGATGTTTGGCTCTCTGGTGGAAAGCCCAGAGGATGCCACGAAATAATAATTATTGGGGATGATACTAGAAGGTCTTAGGCTTGGCATAGGTGTGGCTATTTCCTCGCTTTCCTTCCAAAGTGATGAGTTATTTTGAGTGTCGCCAAAATTGTATCAACTAGACCCGGTCTCCTCTACATGAAGGCAATGGGCGAACCCAAATGGATTGGGGCAGCACACTCCTTAGGGTCCTATGTTAACCCCCGCCCCGGGGGGCCTTTTAAATATAGCCGCCCGGAGGGGGGCGGATTCCGCCCCCTAAGATCTCGGCTCCTAGTAAAGCTGGAGGAACGAAATTCGCAGGGTGGATGAGCACGGTAGTGACCTCTATTGTGTGCAATTTTCGTGACCTTAGGTCAATATCTTCAAGGTCAAATGAGGTCAGATTGACAAAATTTTCCGGTTTTGCGTGGCTTGGCTTGTCATCGTTATGGATCGCTGTGATTGTGTTTAAATGCTCAAAAATGGGCATGAATGATGTCTTGGACATTACTAATGATGCAATGCAGATGCTAGACCCAACATTTGACCTCAGGTCACCTATATAGCACCACTTTATCAGGTCAGTTACCTGTTCCAGTTACCGGAACCGGCCGCCCGCCCGACTGCTCCGTCGGGCAGCTCGGAGCAATCGGCTTCGTGAAGAAGGGAGTGAAGTACATGAATAAAGTATGGAAACGCAATGACAAACAGTACAAATGACAACCAGTAGTGCATTTATGGCAACATTCCAGTTGATCAAGTTTGGTTCCATTAACCTGTCATGAACTTGACCTGACTTCACCTTGGTGACCTAACATGACCTTGAAACTATACAGCATATCAATATGCATCAAACGAGTCGCTAGTGTTGCCTAGAACACTTCCCTTTTGTCAGTATACTGGAAGCGCATCAGCGCCGATTTTGGTGGTTTGGCGCTAAAACATTTTTTGACTTTAGCGGCCCCTAACTTGAAAAATTTTCGGCCGATGTCAATTTTTCTTGCTTTAAACGACGTGCCGTTCATTTCTAGGCAGGTACACCGAAAATTGCGTATATCGAACGGTAAAATCTGCAGTTATTTGCGAAAAACCGGAGGGGTGGGCGGATTTCGCCCCCCTCCAGTGCGCGTGTTAAAAGATCAAATTATTGGGGGGGAGGGCAAAGCCAACATTGAAAGGACACTTACATCCTCCAAAATATTGCATACACGCATCGCATCAGCCAGCAACATCAACTGATCAACCAGCAAACACAAACTACCAATATCAATTATCAACATTATACAACATCGACAGTTTGGCGAGGAGGGTTCTTGATCCCATCCGCTCAGGACATTTTAAAGTCAGGTCCATATTGCACACTAGATATTCTGGATTCAAAATGCATTGATGCTATCTCAATTATTACCAGCCAACTGTAGGCTACAAGAAAACAATATGATTGCCGAAAACACCCCCCCCCCCCCCTTATCCCAGTTTTTTTTATCAGCAGACTGCCCCAGCTGGGTGACTATGTCCACAACGAAACACATAATGAACTAAGAAAGTGGCCTAAAAGTGTACTATAGGGTTAAATTCCAAAACCACTAGTGCTTATTCAAATGGAGAATTAGTCATCGGGCCGGAGTACTTGACCCCGTCTTGCCGGCGGGGCGTCTGAAGAGCAGCACATCACTCGGACGCCGATGCGTGTCTGGAAGCTGTGTCCTCTGCAGCCGCCGCCGGGTCAGGGGTCACCGTTGACCCCTGACCCGGCGGCCGCGTCGGTGGCGACGGAGCACCGCACCGCCGCCGCAACCGGAGCCGACGCGACGGCGGCCGTGACGGCGGCGAGCTGCGCGCGCCGTCGGCCGGCCAATTTGTGGGGGTCACCGGTGTCCGTGTACACAGGGTGCCGTGCCACCGTGTCGGCTCCCCCCCACCCCGCCCCCTCAGCCGCCCCCGCCGTCGGTCGTTAGCCGGACGAGATTTATCGACGCCCGTCATGGGTGGCCAATTTGTCCCCGGTGGTGGCCACTCGGCGTGACGCTGGACCGGCGGTCATCTCTCGACGTGCCGCTCGCCCGGCGGTCATCTCTCGACCACTGCAGGCGAGGCACGGTGCCACTCAGTTCCAGAACAAACACGACGTGCCGCTGGACCGGCGGTCATCTCTCGACGTGCCGCTGGACCGGCGGTCATCTCTCGACGTGCCGCTCGCCCGACGGTCATCTCTCGACCACTGCAGGCGAGGTGCTGTGCCACTCAGTTCCAGAACAAACACGACGTGCTGTTGAACCGGCGGTGATATCCCTGCTGTTGTAGGCGGGGTGCCGTGCCACTCGGTTCCAGAACAAACGTGACGATGTAGGTACACTTCGATGGTCAATCCGCATCGGCTTTAAGTGCTCGCCGACGTATTAAATACACTGAACCAGTATTTGTACTGCAAACGCTGCATATCGCAAAATCTTCTTTTTGTATAAAACCCTGACACTGGGAACAGTTGTCATCGTCAGACCAGAAGGTAGACACAAATCTGCCGAGAGGGGTATAAATCCAAGTATCATGGAACCAAAAAAACAACACATTTCCGTGGGTTGCGGCTCCGAGAGTGCTTCTTGGAACGCATGACCCTAATCAAGACCCGTACAAAATGATAAAAAAATAAATATTATATCTAACTACCGACATCTGGAAGCAAAAATTGAGCTCATCCCACATTGGCTGCCACTGGCGCATTACATAAGATCATATAATTACTTTCACATGCAATAGAATACAAACCCATAACATACCTACACACATAGAACAGAGAGGCAGGTAGCATTTTATTTTATAATGCTTGCAACCCTTCATCACATATTTTACGGGGTCACCTGATAATTGGGTTCAATGGAATCTTCCTTGAAATTTGCGTTTACGAAAGACGTATGTCAGGGAAAGATTCAACAGAGATCATATAACAAGTCGAAACTCGATCAAAGAGTGCATGCCTCCTGGTTCTTTCCTAAATGTGCGAAGTTCGTATGCGATGCATATGCATGGGCGCAACCAAGGGGTCCATCCCCTCAGTGACCAAAAAGTACACTAGATGAAGGAAGAAATTTAGAGATTTTCACCACGCAAGGCCAGACATTTTCGAAGCGACGAGCGCGACAAGACGAGGTCTCATTTTAATTGCATTATATTGGTCGCTCCCATTAAGAAATTCCTGGCTGCGCCCCTGTTCTTATGCGAATCTTATCCGAATCACATGCGAATTGGGAATCAGTGCGAATCGCATCGTATCGGGAAGTAACGCATGCGATTCGCATATATGCAAATCGCTTGCGTTACTTATACATATAGCTTTATTGTATATACTTCACGTTATTTATATCTATATATATATATGCATATATAGATATATATATATATATATATATATATATATATATATATATATATATATATATATATATATATATATATATATATATATATATATATATATATATATAGATATATATATATATATATATATATATATATATATATATATATATATATATATATATATATATATATATATGTATACATATATATATATACATATATATATATATATATATATATATATATATATATAGCTGCGAGTAATATATATGTTACCCCCGGCTATGATATATCGCAAGAAGTGCCCTCCGTACCGAACATAATTCAAGCACGCTTTGGCGAAGTTCCGGGGGTTTGCGAAGTGCAGATGCTTCTCACATGGCGAGTGCGGGGTGGTCGCTCACCTTGGTCACCTCGCTGCAAGGTTCCGACAACACAACGCCAGACAGAAACTGCCACGTGATGCATCGAATTGCGACTCATATTAACATGACACATTTTATAGCAAGCTCTAAACATATGCTGCGTGGCCGCGACAGGTCATTTCATCCAGTGTGCTCATATTTGGAAAACGTCTAGTACGTTCGGTGGAATATAGCGAAACCCTACGGCGTTTTTCTCCCATCGGAATCCCACCCAAGGCGTTCACGAGGTGCTAGCAGAATTCACCATCACCTGGCGATTCACACTGATACTGACTAATACGGTGGAGGCTGTCGGCGTCTCCTGGTGCTGGACTCCTGATGTTGGACGCCTGATGCCGTTGACGCCTGATGCCGGTGACGCCTGATATCGGACGCCTGATGCCGGCGACGCCTGATGCCGGACGCCTGATGTTGGACACCTGATGCCGTCGACGCCTGATGCCGGCGGCGCCTGATATCGGACGCCTGATGCCGGACGACTTCAGTTATCAGTTGCCGTTTCGGTGCTGTCTGCGGCTCGTGCCAAGAGGTGCCACCCAGCCGTCGCCCGAGTGACGACGATAGTTGCTCCGACACGTTCTGCGAACGTCACGTCAAAACGGCGCCAGTGTGTCCGGGAAGACGCGCGTCAAAACGGCGAGAGCCTACGTCATTGCAGATCATTGTTACAAAGGTGTCTTCAAGCGAAACTGCTGAGATACTGCGTGATGTGCGTTCTCCTAGCCGAGATAAGGCCAAGCTAATGGGCGAAAAATATACAGTATGCCCCCACAAATGCGCACCTCTTCTTACATGCCTTCACCAAATCACTCGGTTCCCATGTCCTGGAACTAGCTTGAAGGCTGAGAAGGAAATAATCAGGGCGAATAAGCCCAGACAACCTCAAGACCAATTAGGCGTGATACACATCATCTCTTGCATTTAGCGTGAACTGTGATGGTTATCGTATTTATCGGAAGGGCGACACTTGGGTTGCTTTGAATTCCTCGGAAATCAATTAATCCCTACACTCATAGTTCAGTGGGAGTTTTTTTAAAAATAATTATTTCTGAGTAAAAGTGACAGCAAGAAGCGGTTAACATAGTTGTGTACTTAGCACGAGAGAAGGCGAAACCGGAGCGAGACTACTCGCCTATAAATTCCACAAGGGCACGGCTCTGTATATCTGAACTACTCGACCAGGCCCGACCGTTATGCCTTTTAAAACCTTAATGACTTTTTATTGCAGTGTTCCAAGTCCTATTTTGTTCACCGAAAACTATACCTGGTCTATTTCATTCTGATTTTGAAAGTTTCATTGCAATATTCCTTTCAAGTAAGCCAACTTTTTGCTCATAGAAAAGGTTACATGGCGAAACTTAGCTGGTGGCGGTTCAGCCGGTACCAACTGGGAATCATCCAGCTAGCTGCTGGTCATGTGGTTATGACTTGATGCCACGCGAAATCCCTACTTAACAAGCGCTGTGTATATTCCCATCTACGTTGCTGAAATAACGAACACGGAAATGAGCATGAAGGGCCAATTTATTGCCTATGCATGCAATATCGAATGTCGCAGATAGCGGAAGAATTTCCAAGTTTGGCTCGGAACTGTGCCATCGTGGAGGGTCCCCAGGTGATGAGTACATTGACGGCGCGGCTATACCAGGATACCTGTGCATGACTTCGATAACTTTGACGTGCTTCGGATTGGAAGTCAACGCTGAACAAGTTGTGTGATAGGAAGCGATTTTCATGGACAAACCATTTACATGGCTCATTTTCGAGACCATGTGTAAGCTTACTTTCCCAACCTAAACTGCCCCTTATCGTTACCGTCGACGGTAACGATAAAGGGAAGGTTGCCTGTCTCCGGCAGACTGGTGGCTATCCTGAACCCCACCGAGTCGAGTCTGTGACAATGATTCGCTTTGCACCAGTGCACTGTGGTGGGGCTGCTCCCGTGCGGAGTGAATCACCTGCAACTGTAGCGAAAAGTCCGATTCCACAACAGACTGAAACTACAGTACGCCACGACTCCGGTAGACTTCAGTAGACTTCAGCGTAAGCGTTCGTGTAGGACTTCCAGTAGTGAGCGGAGGAAAACCTGGTGATCGGTTTTCGTCGGCGGTCTGCCGTTCGGGGAAGTTTTGCCGATCGCATGCCCCAGAGCGGTCCTCTGCCCGGTCCAGATCAGCACGGAACCGACGGGGATGAGATGAGCCCTCGGGTCATGCAATTCCCAGAGTTGACACTTCAGTGTCTCCTGAAACGTTATGGCACCATTTGAAGAGTTCGATCGTACGGCTTTGATTTTACAACGGTTCACGGTGGCAAATGCTTCCGTGACTGGATCGCGCTATTCCTGTGCTCGCTGAGGCGATTTTATGGCGGCCCGATAACTTGCTGAGCTCACGCACGTAGGTCCGCCTCGTCTTTTAGCCAGTGGCCTGATATATGTGAAGTGTGTGTTTAAAGAGAAATATCGTGCCATTTGGATTATCAAATAGTCCTGCATTCGTCCGCGCTCTATAACGGCTCATCGCCTACTCCTCAGTGAGCCAGAAAACAAACGTTGGCCGCACGACGTTTACTTGGCCACTTGTCTACTGCCTTTTCCACACTGTGCTCACTGAAGAAGCTAAGTAATTGCTCATCCGTTCACCAGCGTCTGACAGGGTCGACTGTCACGCGGCTGTCCAGTTGTCGCTGTCCGGCCTCCACTGCCCTACACCACTCTGTCCGGCCTCCACTGCTCTACACCACCCTGTCCGGCCTCCACTGCCGCCTTCACCCTGTCCGGCCTCCACTGCTCGCCATCACCCTGTCCGTCCTCCACTGCTCGTCATCACCCTGTCCGGCCTCCACTGCTCTCCATCACCTTGTCCGGCCTCCACTTCTCGCCACCACCCTGCCCGGCCTCCACTGCTCACCGTCACCCTGTCTGGTTCTGTCCGAACGCTGCCCATCTTCCACTCCCTGACTGACCGCACTGTCCAGATACGTATGTTCACCACCCATTACACACTCCCTGACGCCACGGCCCACCGCCCAGCCCAGCTGTCGTTTCCTCGTCTCCAACTCTGGCGCCACAGCCCACCGCCCAGCCCAGCTGTCGTTTCCTCGTCTCCAACTCTGGCGCCACAGCCCACCGCCCAGCCCAGCTGTCGTTACCTCGTCTCCAACTCTGGCGCCATTGCCGACCGCCCAGCCCAGCTGTCATTACCTCGTCTTCAACTCCGGCGCCACTGCCCACCGCCCAGCCCAGCTGTCTTTCCTCGTCTCCTCGTCCGGCGCCACTGCCCACAGCCCAGCACAGCTGTCGTTACCTTGTCTCCAGCTCCACCGAACGCCGCCAGCCTGCAATAAAACTATAATCGTCCGGCCATTATTAAGTATTTGAAGTTAATTATTCAAATTGCCGGCTGCACTTGTTATATGTATAATGGCCGGGTATTTTTACACTTCTTCTGATGATATGATAACTTAATCATTGGCTTTCGGCGGGCGTTAACGGGCGAGGGCCGTGCAGCGAGCGAGCGGCGGCGGCGGCGCCCGGGGGCTGCGGACGGCGCTAACGGCCGAGCCGCCACAAAAAAAAACGGCCCGGTCGGAGGCGGGCCCGGCGCGAGTATCGCTCGCCCGCTCGTCGGACTGCGGCGCGCCGGTGCTGGCGCTGGATGTGCCGGTCAGAACTGGACGGCTGCTGGACTGCTGAGGTTTGAGGAAGCTGGGTCGGCTGAGGATCGCGGCTGCTGGACTGTTGAGGCTCGCGGCCGCTGGACTCTTGAGGATCGCGGAAGCTGGGTCGGCTGAAGCTCGCGGCTGTTGGACTGTTGAGGCTCGCGGCCGCTGGACTGTTAAGGATCGCGGAAGCTGGGCCGACTGAGGTTTGGGGAAGCTGGAGCGGCTGAGGCTCGCTGCAGCTGGATCGGCTGATGTTTGGAACATCGAGACCATTTAGGTTCGGGGTATTCAAACTTGTGGTCACATGGCCACTTTTTCGCCCTATGAAGTTGGCTACCATTGGGTAAGACGAAAGCAACCCCAGGACAACATGACCAGTAGAATAGACAAAATGTGTGACCATCTGAGAGGCCACCTGCAATCGTTGTGATCATCCCGCCAGCTTGCCGCATCCGTTCACATTTGCTAGACGCATTGCGTGCATGCAATTACTTACACTGGAAATCTTGTCTTTTGTTAAGTGGGTGGATGGAGTGAGACCACTCCAATTAGAAGCCGTGGTTTGCGTCGGAATACCCATCGACGTGCTGGCACGATCGTGGCAGTAGCTGCCGTTGATCAGTGTGCTCCCACGTCATTTGTGTTCATTTGGATCGCACCACCTGCCCAGACTGCATTCTTCAGTTCCGTCTCGTTTGAAACGCCAGCCAGCCATCATCAACTCATTAGCCATCTGCTCTGGCGACATAATTGTCGCCCGTAAAAACGCCACCACTGAGCCTTTTTATTCCCACGTAGACCTTACGTACATTCCAATTTCCAGACTGTTGATCGTCAGCTAGCCAACAATATCGCTTGCAAACTCGATACGAGCCCACGTGCAAACACTTACATGCTAAGCTTCTTTCACCACCAACATATTTAACCTACCTTCTGAGTTCCGACTGGCTCCTCCCATAGTGAATTTGCCGCCCCGAAAACAAGTTTAGCGGTGGAACTGGCGGTATGAGCAGGGGGTATTATCATCAGGCCCATGCACTCTACCTCCGGCTCGCACTGATCTCACCGTTGCATGGTTTACACATGAGGTGCGTTTCCCGTGCCCAATAGATCTCCCGACTGGAGGTGCGGCCGGCACGCCGACGCAGCTCTCGTCTCGGTCACGCCGCTGTCGAGCCGGGCGGAATCTCCTCTCCGTCTGCGCAGCTCGGATGAACGAGCGCCGTCGTCAGCCCAGTCGCGGGAGGAGCGACGCCGGCTCATCCAGCCTCCGAAACAAGATCCGCGCCCATTAATACCGGTTAACGAGGATGTTTATTTTCCTAATGGGAGCACGTTACATAACAAATGGTTATCGCGGCTCGGAGTCGAGCGCAGGCACGCATCGGACGGGCGGATGTAGCTGTTGATGTCTCTGAGCGTGGCTGGAAAGCATGGCTGGAGATCACGGGTGGATCGGGGGGCCGGACCCCTCGGCTTAGCACCTTGTCAATGTTAGCTTGTCCTTTCCCCTGACAATGTCTGAATCAATCTGAAAATATGTCCTGAAAATAAGAACCTGGACCCCCTAGCTTGGTGAAAGATATCCAGTCTTGCTGTAAAGGGAGTGGACCTACTAATCGTCGTCTCAGTTATCAAAGGGCCTCCGCCGACACATGCACATAAAGCTCCTCAGCTGTACTTACACAGAAACGTTCACAGGCTGGCTCCTTCAAAGGGAATCCTTCTTTGATGACAACCTGAAATCGATGTTTTTTATTTCGTATCATCATGGTGGAGATGCGTCTCTTTGGTGCCACGAAGTGCGGAGCTTCCGTCTTCTCGAGGCGCTAAAGCTAACAGATTGTTCAGTAACTTGTCTGTTTATCAGCGCACTGTTCATCTCGTTATCATTAGCGACCGTGGGGAATGCAGATATCAAAGACACCAGTACGTTATCTATTCTGGTAAAGTGTGGATCCGCCCCAACATCTTGGGACGGGGAGCGTGCGGTCTTCGGGAGCGGCTAAGTGTCGGGTTCGAACAAAAAAGAGCACCCAATTACGAAAACCTCGGATTTGGGATAATACAGCAATAATAAGACATCAATCTGGAGAAAATGTGTCTAGAATTACCGACAATTGTGGGAAAACGCAACGTCTGCATGAAAGTTGGCCATCTTACAGAAAGGGGTACGCTTGCCCAATTGGATCCGCCCGTTGTTTTTGGGATCGGAAGAGAATTCGTCCTTCCCGACACATATGGTAGCCTTTATCCTCGCAATGCGAGATAATCTACCTTTCGCAGTGCGAGGATCATTTTGACACCCTCCACAACTTTTGTTCTAAGAAAGATAGAGACATATAGCAAACGACATGGTGTAGGTGTTTCTAAATATGTTTCTATATATTCTTTGGTTGATGTTTCAGGTCAGGTCAACCGGGTTAATGTCGGGATGCAGTCAGTCACCCGTTTTCACAGTAGTTTTCGGACTCTGGTTGTAAAACAAATGTGATTTCGTGCTGAAATGATAACGAAATGCAAGCGAATACTTGCTAAAACACAGATGACTCGTACACATGTCAATGTTACTGATTTCGTGAATATCAAATAACTGGAAAAAGGTGAACTGCTGAAGATGACAATTTTATAAACAGTAGGGCAGTCAGGAAAGGTTAATGGAGCGCCGCCAAATCAAAGTCAAAATATGCTTCCCACTCTCTTTGACACTGCATAGAAAAGTTATAAAAACACTTCAAAATCGAAAAATAAAATACTCAAAAACCGAATCGAAAAACTCGAAAAACCAAAAATCGAAACACCAAAATGTTCAAATATAATTTATAAGCCTCGATGACATAGAAAATGAACTGGACGTGCAAACATACCCTTGCTTTGCCATTTTGCATTGCAATAGTCCGTATATTTGAAACCTGGCAAGCGTTTAGCGGACAAAATTGCATATATACCCAGGGTGAAAAAAACTTAATAGTAACAAAATCATACTCAAGGAACCATTTCTTTTCTATAGACCTACATTTGATATAGGGATCTGAGGTGACGTTACATTTTGTTGTGCACAATTTTTCAGTCACAGAGGCGCGGCCAAGGGGGAGGGGGTGGCCGGACTCGACCACCCCACCAGCACCAAAACAAAAATTATACCAGATCAAGCGCGAAATCTTGATAATTTCATCACACAAAACCCTACATTTTCAGTGCGCTTCGCGCGCGGAAGCATTCTCTATTTCTTTACCTTTCGTTTTTGGTTGGCCCACGCTAAGGAGGCGGGCCGACCAAATATATGACCAGATATATGGGGATGTATGAACCACAATCAGGATATGTACAACGCGACACCCATTCTTACTGACACATGCTGCGAAGAACTGACCTTAGAATGCTGAAACTTGAGAAATCGCGGTGACGATTGCGAAACTCGTCACTCCGCCAGTGGGCACACTGGCGGATTATTGGCACACCTGCGGAGAAGGGCAGAATATTGCGAAACTCGTCACTCATGGGCACACTGGCGGATTATGAGCACACCGGCGGAGAAGGGCAGAATATTGCGAAACTCGTCACTCATGGGCACACTGGCGGATTATGAGCACACCGGCGGAGAAGGGCAGAATATTGCGAAACTCGTCACTCATGGGCACACTGGCGGATTATGAGCACACCGGCGGAGAAGGGCAGAATATTGCAATTGCGCGCCCTCCTCCCATCCCCACCCCGAAAAAGCTATACGTAGATATATAGATATAGTTTGCGTAATTTCCTTCAATCGTACAACAGCGGTCGAATTATCAGAAGCTCCAATGCATCCACAGTTCTAATACATCGAGGCCTAATGCACCGAGGACTCTGTAGACAAATACAGAGCTTTGGAAACTTTGTCCTACGATACTGAAATGTTTCCCCACACAAACCAAGGTATATTGTTGCATGCTAACTGGGTGGGAGTTTCCCACCCAGACCTCTAGTGCTTCCACTTAGCCGTTGGACTTTGCTTACCCCGACCTTCTCAGTTTTTTAAAATCATTATTATTGATAAAGGTAACCTTTCCCTCAGCATACGCGCCACTTTTACAAATTTTCCCACGCAGTGCTTATTCACAAAAATGGCCCTGTCACGAACGATTCTCTTGTGCATACTTACAAGTATATCCATGCAGCTTGTGGCTATTATTTATAGCACAGGGTAATAAGTGAATAAAAAAAAATCCGTTAACCGAACAGCAAGGGACGTGGGGACTAGGGAAGATGCAGTCTAGAGCACTGCAGCAAGTCGGCGCCGGCTGAATATGCAGTTGTAGTCTATAGACTGCAACAGGGTAAGCAGAGATCTTCCTTGCCTTCTAAATCTTCCACTGTACCATGACCATTCTTCTCCTTGTTTCCCTTTCCCTTTTCCGTCCGGTTAAAATGGATAAATCAGTCATCCGCGCAGTTCCACCAACATTTTTCGTTGAAATAATGCGGCTTGTAATGGTGCAGAAGGCTTCAATGCGGCTTGTGATGGTGCAGCTGGCTTCAATGCGGCTTGTACCTAATGGTGCAGCCGGCTTCAATATGGCCTGCCGTGTGAAACAGTATCTGCCTGAGGTTACGTGCCCGTGAAGAATTCGCAGACAGTGACTATCCGCACGGGCATCGCCACGCAATTTGAATGAAGAAACGAGAGGGTAGAAAGCCTCACACAGGGGTGAAACCCTCCATAGGGAGCTCTAGTTCCCAATTCGTGTCTGCACTATTTCGGTGTACACGAGGTTAAAATAGTTTCAAACCACCCGAGCCGGCCCATCGTACCATTCTAGTCAAGTTCCATTCATGTCTCTGCATCAATTTATGCAAGTCCAAGTAAAAAAAAACCGGCTAAGATTGGACCAGTCGTGAAACCAGCTCATCCTAAATAAGGATTAATTTGTGCAGCATTTCCATGCGTGGTCTTCTTACAACATCCGTGGACGGAAAGCAGGCAGCGCTCGTGCATAGTCTTATTGCGACTTACGTGGACGGCAAGCTCTAAAATCAAATCGGTGGAGTCCCATGCAGGGACTTACAAACATCCCAACTGAACGGGCTCGGGACTCGTCAACCTGCCCTCGGTGATAAAGAAATGCCTTCATTTTCAGGGGCAATGTTGGTTAAACGAACAAAATACTTCATTTTCTGGCATATTACTGGAGCACCTGCCCATCAGCGAATCATTCCTAAACGGTTGCCTGACGCCCGTTGTATGTAGCTGGGCCGCCTATGTAGCTGGGCCGCACCTCAGCGGAAAGAACGAAGTATAGGCACAACATAACTACAGCCGGAGTTGAGGTTTTTTTTAAAGCCATCATCCAGGATTAGGTGACCCTCTCACCCTCGCACCTTCCCACCCCAGGACAAGAAGCCGCGACGCTTCCTGCTTACCTATACATTTCGCATCATCAGAATTAGCTCGGATGATGGAAGGAAGCAAGGAGGCCGTGAAATAAGTTCATTTTTTAGATATAAAGATCAAGTAATGCAAAAAATGGATTCAACAGATTCTTGTTACAAAGTGAAAGGTAGAAGAGAAGAGCAAACCAGGTAACAATTTTCAAAACATACATCTAGGTAGGTAGAGAGCAAAGCAAAGCTTGTCGCCACCTACCCATCAAGAAGGTCAATTATCAAAGGTGACAAGAAAAGAAGAAGCAAATTGCGGAATAAGAACACTGGATCCATACCAAAGACAAACCATGATTGTAAAACAATATATATATATATATATATATATATATATATATATATATATATATATATATATATATATATATATATATCAACGTACTTTCACAAGCATTTGGGGATGCAGTAAGTAAAAGGAACATAATACATCACACACATAGTTCCCACACAACAAATCACTTTGCACATTGCATACACAACGGAACATAATACACACATACCATGCAGGAGCAGTATAGGTACCGAAGTACACAACACGAAATGAATTAGTATTTGGGGATTTTTTTATTTATTTCTGGCATCAGCTTGTCTGTGAGCAATACCATCACGTTTCACGAACTAGAGACTAGAAACAGCGTCGTCGACGATCCGATGACTACCTCCGCCGCCGAGCTCATCCTCGGCAGCCTGCTGACTACTCGCACCGCATCCGTGGACAGTGGTGCCGCCTAGCGGTAGCCGGGTGAAGCTTGGCGGCTTCGTCTGTCGCTCGGCGCCACACTCTCATTTAGCGAACAAATGGAGCGGAGCACCGTCCCGGTTGGATGACAGTATTTAGGCAAGAATTTCCAACTAACGAGCGCTTAACGGCAGAAAAGAATCCGCTTCACAGTTAGTGAGATGGGAGGAATACCGAGATATGAAGGAACTCCCGGATAATTTTTTGGGGATGAAAATGAAACAGACGCAAGTGCCAAGCGGTGTCATTTGGCACAAGAAAACAGCCGAGATCAGCGCAAATGCCGTAGTCATGCCAGCGAAGACGCCGGTTGGCGGGCTGTGCGAGAAAGATGATCATCCGCAGTGATAAAGACGAGCATTTCACACCCAACTTGAGCCGAAAATACAAACGTCATCCATCAGCGCACAACCGGCCGCGGCTGGCACGCGGCGCGACAGCGGCATGCAAACACGAGAAAGCGACACACGACATCGCGACCCATCGACGCCGTGCACAAACGGACGCCGACGCGGCGCCCGTGACGTCGGCATTGTCGTCCATGTGCCGCCACCGCCGCGCTCAGTCGTCCAAGACCGACGCGCCGGCCGCTCCCCGACCGGACGACAAAACCGGGGGCGCGATTAGCCTTTGCCGCCGCCGCCGTCGCCGCTGTCGGCCGCTCGTCACAAGTGTGCCGAGAGCCGCGGCCCGCTCATTACGCTATCACGCCGGCACCCGGCCACTGTTAGCCGACGCTCGGCCGACCAAGCATGGCTCTTGTTACGCGGTATTAATTGGTACAGTAATGAGATAATGAAATGTACGTCATTATCGGGCCGGGCCGGACGGATCAGGTGCGGAGAGCCCGTCGGCCGGCGACACCGGCGGCTGCACCAGCTGGCGGCGCGGACACGCCCCGCGCCGGACACGCGGACACGACGGCGGACACGCGGAGGTGCGGCTCCGGCGGCTGGAGGGGCGCCGTCGCGGCCCGCGCTGAGAGACGCAGGAGGCCGGTACGGCCGCCGACGGCCGCCTCACTTCCTTCGAGATCAGGGACGGCAGGGACGAGCGAAACTGATCTTCATGCTTTTTTATCACAAAGGTGTTAAAACAAACAATATCTTCTCCAGACCAGACAAAACGCCACCATGTGACTCATTTCGCAGCGAACAGATTCTGTAGTTAAATGGGCGCTAAATGATCACACTTTGGTCGAAGCGCCCTTAAACTCAAATAAGTAACTAACTAACAGCTTCGGAATGGCCGATAGCTAGATTGTCTGTAAGACAATTTTATTTAGGATCGGTAAAGCAAGCACATAAGCAGTTTAAATCATTACTCCACAACAGGAAAATGGAGCTCAGTCGTCATTTTGATACAGATGGATGTATTTTCGGTACTCGCTTTAACCTCACAGTTTGTTAACTTCCAGAAATGAACCAATGAATAAGACAAACCCCACACTTTAGCCACATTTGTAGCTTCTCCCATAATAACACTGCTTGTTTACTTGGCACTGGCTTTGAGAGGCGCACTTCCTTATAGTCACCACAACACTTTACATTTGGACGAATACTGCGCAGCTGTGACACAATTTGGCCAGCGAGTGATTGCGATTTGGATTGTCTTGAATAACGCCGAATCCGCCGTCGTTACTAAGCCTTTGGTACCTTCGAGTGAACATCTAGGCTAGGTATTATAACAACATTGAGTCCAAGTTTGTTACAGGTCAGGTGAATCACGTCATCTATAGATCATCATTATATCATTCATTCTATAGATATAGATATCATTCTATAAATATCATTCTATAGATCATCATCATCACGTCATCTATAGATGCTCGCATTTCTCCACAAATTCCCAGATTAATGGAATGTTAAAGGAAATAGAAGTGCTCGGCTGAGAACCCATTTCAATATGTTTGATATGTGTTCAAGTGTGTCAGGTCGATCTGACTTGCCCATGATCTCATTCAAGATAACAATAGGTTAAATGCGTGCGTGCTTTGTAAACATGATTTGTCGAGCTCCGTAAGTGTTTGGGTGCACTGACATGGGCATAAATTCCCATTTGTGGACTCTACACAGGTCCATTGGTAGGTCCTACCAATGGTTCAGAACATGACCAAACATCACCCGTGAGGTCATTAGATGAACTAAATGTGTGCTTCCGATTTGCTCAATGCTTCTGATAAATATTAGTTCTTTGTTTTCACTTATCTAGAGTATAAATGAACGATGAATTCCAATTCACCACTCAAAATTACTCTGGAGTTGTCCTATATTATTACTCTGATACTCAATTACCCAATATCTCCCTCTCTCTCTCTCTGTCTCTCTCTCTCTCTCTCTCTCTCTCTCTCTCTCTCTCTCTCTCTCTCTCTCTCTCTCTCTCTCTCTCTCTCTCTCTCTCTCTCTCTCTCTCTCTCTCTCTCTCTCTCTCTCTCTCTCTCTCTCTCTCTCTATCTCTCTCTATCTATCTCTCTCTCTCTCTCTCTCTCTCTCTCTCTCTCTCTCTCTCTCTCTCTTT
>JAOTOM010003368.1:105000-120000 GCA_034440615.1 Ashinkailepas kermadecensis | reverse complement strand
GACGAGCCGTGACGTGGCGCGGCACGGCGGCACGGCGGCGCGCGTGCCGCCCGACGTCCGTCGTGTCGGGCGATAATCCGACGATCACAGCGACGGTCGACGGCGCGACATAATCGGCGCCGGCGTCGACGCGGCGCACCCGGCATTTAGTCCATCGGCGGGCCGGCGACGCCGCCGCTGTCGACGGCGCCCAGGTGCGACTTTTTCCGGGCGTGTCGCGCTGTCCGACCACCGTCTAATGAAGGGATTACAGGGCCGGGCGGCGTCCGCGGCGATCACGGAGCAGGCGGCTGGCACGCCGCCTGCACGCGCCCTGTACAGCCGGGGTCACGCCCCCCACAGCCGGGGTCGCCGCGTCACAGCTCCTCCCCCCCCACCCCCAGCCAGAACGGACACCGGTGTCGCCGCTGTTGTGGATGCGTCGCTGTTCTCGACCCCCGGCGAGGTGGCATGTTCAGAGACGTGATGAATGGTTCTGAAATGGATCAAATGAGAGGAACACAAGCGGTGTGAACCGATACAAATTTTGTAAGCACCCATGCAAAACAGACTGCAGCGTGTATTCGTATACATGCCGGGGGCCGCCAAACTAGAAAGCAAGCCATTCGGGCTCCTAGGTCATCAGAACGATTGCGCCTTTCTTTTTTTTTCGTGCTACCCGTGGTTTTTATGCTCCATTTTATCCTTGAAAAAACAAAACGATAATAGCTCCCACCGGTCATTACAGGCCATTCCGTACCAGGCCACCACACAAAAAGCGTCTTCGGCACGCCCACGCACTCCTGCCTATCGGTGCACCACAGGAAATCCTACAAACTACACCACTGAATCACCCCGCGACAAAACCCCGGGGAATTCCATCCAGCAACTACCGGCACATGCATTCCGAGTGTGTCCGCTGCAATTGGCGAGGCGTGTACGGTGGCCGCTCAGGGGTGCGATACACCGCTGGCCAGCACTGTACGGTACGGTACGGTACGGTACGGTACGGCCAGCACGTGTACGGTGGCCGCCCAGGGGAGCAATACACCGCTGGCCAGCACCGGCCGGCGGCTGGCGCCTTTGTCCGCGCGCCAGAACCAATTCATAGCCGCGTCATGTTTCCAGCCAGGATGGGCGCCGACCGGCCGTGTACCGGCGTCCGCGGGGAGCGTACGGTGCACGTCGTGCGCCGCTATCGGCTCCATTAGCGTCGCCGGCGGCCCTGCCAAGATTTGTGCCGCAGTAAACACCGCAGAAAATACAACGTGAACGCTGAGTTATCGCTCCCAGAACGGCGCGGCGCTTATTGGCGCTCGCCATGCCACCGTATAATTTCCACCAATTTACTGCTACATCAAAACATATCTAATCTAACTGCACCCGTTCACGCAAGATCATGTTTCAAACCAGATGCCCAATTGAAAATTAATACCATTTAATTGAACCGTAACTTAGGCTCACGGCGCTGGGGCGTCGCTTAATTTGGCGTAATTGCAGAAAATTAAATGTTCCCGAGGCGGCCGAGGCGCGTTTATTTGTTTTTGATCCCGCGGCGCGACCGCACCATCCGACAGGGCAGTCGGCGCAGCGGCCACATAATGCTCTCACCTCCCACCGCCGGCCGCCGGTCGGGCTCACTTCAAACCGCGCCGACCCACCGTCCGATCGTCTCACGGCCGCGGCCGCACGCCGCGCGTCGGTGCACAGCGACCCCCCCTCCCCCATCACCAGTGGACAACACCGGGCGGCGCTGCTGCAAAGTGGCGCCGGCTCTCTGGTTGCGGCGAAATCGCCGACGCGGAGGTGAGTGTAGCCGTCGTGTGCCGGGCGCCTCATGCCGGGGGGAGAGGGGGGGTCGGCGGCGGGCGAAACCACACGGCAGGCTCGACCGGGGGTCATTCGCGGCGTCACAATGTGCGCCGGGACAAATCGCATCAGCCGGTGTGGTGTCCTTTTCCAACCGGTCACTGCCGGTCCACACGGCTGCTGCGTGGCTCCGGACTCGGCGCGGCTTCAATCATCGTGAAACCGCCGGGCGAGCACACAGCCCCGACAGCGCCGGCCGTTTTGTGCGGCCGTCAATTGTCTGCTGGCTCCGTGAGCGACGTTTTTACCGGCGGTAAACCGTGATCAATGTGAACGCGGCCCATGCGTCCGATCACGTGCAGTCGGCCCTCGTGTAAGTGCCCGCGCCGGCCCGATGGGGCCTCCGCTGGGAAGTGCGCCGTCGCTCATGTCGGTGTGCTCGTGTACACACGTGAAGTGATATACACTGCATGCACTGTGAATACACTGGACCACTGGCAATCATTTTCTGACGGCGGCAGCCAAGGTTCGTTAGGTCCTTTTGGTACGCAAAAAGAAAAACAATGTCGCGTCAGCGATTTTATCATCCGGCGTGTATTTATATCGGTTCCATACTTGCAGCTGTGAGGTTTATCATCGGGCGTGTATTTATATCGGTTCCATACTTGCAGCTGTGAGGTTTATCATCGGGCGTGTATTTATATCGGTTCCATACTTGCAGCCGTGAGGTTTATCATCGGGCGTGTATTTATATCGGTTCCATACTTGCAGCCGTGAGGTTTATCATCGGGCGTGTATTTATATCGGTTCCATACTTGCAGCCGTGAGGTTTATCATCGGGCGTGTATTTATATCGGTTCCATACCTGCAGCCGTGAGGTTTATCATCGGGCGTGTATTTATATCGGTTCCATACCTGCAGCCGTGAGGTTTATCGTCCGGCGTGTATTTATATCGGTTCCATACCTGCAGCCGTGAGGTTTATCATCCGGCGTGTATTTATATCGGTTCCATACTTGCAGCTGTGAGGTTTATCATCCGGCGTGTATTTATATCGGTTCCATACTTGCAGCTGTGAGGTTTATCGTCCGGCGTGTATTTATATCGGTTCCATACCTGCAGCTGTGAGGTTTCGAACGGCAAGTTGCTTCATTAAGTTTTAATTGAGTTCCAACGGGAAAATGCCGATAACTTAATTAGCAAACGTAATTGCCCCATGCCACATAGTTATTCATGTAATTTATTGAAGAGTAGAGCGCTGGCCAGTCTCGTGTCCTCATACCATGGCGTTCACTGCCAGACTTCTCGGCAGCAGGCTCCAAATTTATAGCGTGATCGTCTCTCAGGTAGCTTAACTCGAGTTCCATGTTCACTGGTCGTATGTAATGCACTGTTAAATCCTGGGTCCCATAATCTATCTTCCCAGGAATCTGGGGTGTTATGCTCATCTAGTCTCTGTGGCTAGCAGCGTCTCGTAATTTGACATACTCTACCTCAGCGGTTTGATTAACCTACGGGCTGGATCCTAATCTGCTGCCCAGCAACGGTGACGTGACGTTGTTTCAAATTAATCAGCTCCACCGCACCAAAGGCAGAATGTCTCGTCTCTGATCCAGCTACACCGCCACCCACACTGTCCACAGTGGCCCGACTGCCGCTGGCTCGTACCAGCCGGACCACCAAGGCCATTGGTGCTCCGTGTACCACTCAATGTCTCGTCTGTGATCCAGCTACACCGCCACCCACACTGTCCACAGTGGCCCGACTGCCGCTGGCTCGTACCAGCCGGACCACCAAGGCCATTGGTGCTCCGTGTACCACTCAATGTCTCGTCTCTGATCCAGCTACACCGCCACCCACACTGTCCACAGTGGCCCGACTGCCGCTGGCTCGTACCAGCCGGACCACCAAGGCCATTGGTGCTCCGTGTACCACTCAATGTCTCGTCTCTGATCCAGCTACACCGCCACCCACACTGTCCACAGTGGCCCGACTGCCGCTGGCTCGTGACAGCCGGACCACCAAGGCCATTGGTGCTCCGTGTACCACTCAATCAACACCTCCATGCAGATGTGGTGGGGAAAGACCGGTAAGGGGCGTCACTAGTGCACATTTGCTCGAGACTGGTGCTCGTTAGTAGACGATATTACTGCACGTGCAGTCATGAACCCGAAGCAGCTCACTGGTTTTCAATGGACCGCGTTGAGCGATGCAGGTGGATGGGTGCTGTTGCCAGCTCCATAACACAGTACATGCACGTGTTGAGCAAGAGATCGTCGGTTTCTGTTCGCCAGCCATCGATCGACGCGTGGACCTTAGCCAAACAGGCCTGTACCAGCTGGAGACGCGTGAACCTTACCTAATACAGGCCAGTGCCAGTCGCAGACGCGTGAACCTTACTCAATACAGGCCTGTACCAGCCGGAGACGCGTGAACCTTACCCAATACAGGCCTGTACCAGCCGGAGAGAAAACGTTCCGCCCACTTTCACATCCGACCGATGTATTAAATAATCAGCCATTCATTAGCTTCGTATTCATGTCTTGGCTGTGGATAATTCGGTCATGGTGTCAGGATCCTTGCGGCTGACTAATATGTTAATGATCAGGGAATTGGCGCACTATAATAAGTCGTGGATCAGGGAATTGGCTCACCGTAATACGTCGAGGATCATGGAATTGGCTCGCCGTAATACGTCCAGGACCAGGGAATTGGCTCACTGTAATAAGTCGAGGATCAGAGAATTGGCTCACTGTAATTAGTCGCGGATCAGGGAATTGGCTCACTGTAAAAAGTCTAGGATCAGGTCTGCGGCCCGTCGCAATATGACTAGGATCAGGGCTACGGCACACATGGCATACGAAGGTTACGGCGCCAATACAAACACTCCACTGAACTTACAAGTCATATTTGGTCATGACTACCCGATTCACTTGATCTTCTGCTTCAATGCTTAACCTCGTCAAATCTCATTACTCTTATTTGGGCCGTTCGGATTGATCCGTACGCATTTCTGGATAGTCGCTGACTTGCTTTTCTGAACTAGGAGAAGAAAGACTTGTTTCTTCAGTCATTTCCTGTCTGCTTCCCTACCAGTGTATGTCCTTTGTGTGAAATACAAACCGATGTGCAAGAAACGTTTGTTTTCGATCGCGGTAAACAGACGGTAGAGTTCCACCGGAGGAAAACGGAGGGGATTCGGATCTGATCGGTAACGACTTTCCCCTTTCGGGAATCTCAGTATCGCCAGTGCCTGGTGGATCACTGGTCCGCTTACATTCGGTGGCGACCGGGGTCTAAAAATGGACTGTTCTTGGATTTTGGCATCTAGAACATTATCCTCTCCAGAAAATTCTCCTCTCATTTTTCTCATTTGGAAGTTGAATGATGTTTAAAAATGAATCGCTCTGTAATAAAGTAGGTAAGCACTCAAGATGCATTGGAAAGGCAAGCTGAGATTCTGATGTTACTGGTTTGAAGGAAAAAATTCCTCTCCGTATTCAAATATGCCAAAATTTTCCTCTCCACATCCAGAATTGCACAGTGCAAATCCCACCCTGGTGGTGACACCCGGCAGATATATATTTTAACTACGCGAATACCCTTCGGACATGCACGAATAGGCTTAGTAGATTTACCACTCAGAAAATGACCTGCAGTCCTCTCTCTCTCTCCCTTCTCCCACTCTCTCTCTCTCTCTATATCTCTTTATCTCTGCCTCCGTCTCGTCTCCGTCTCGTCTCCGTCTCCGTCTCCGTCTCCGTCTCCGTCTCCGTCTCCGTCTCCGTCTCCGTCTCCGTCTCCGTCTCCGTCTCCGTCTCCGTCTCCGTCTCTCTCTCTCTCTCTCTCTCTCTCTCTCTCTCTCTCTCTCTCTCTCTCTCTCTCTCTCTCTCTCTCTCTCTTAACTAACTGCCAAGTTCTTGAATTGTCCGGATAGCAATGCGCCAATAAGTATTTGTTCCCCAGTAAGCCGAGCTGGCAGTGGGCCACCGCCGACCGGCAACAAAAAGGAGGGCGAGGTCAGCGGGCCATTGAAAGGCCGAGTAGCATCGGGGCAAGACAACAGAACTGCTGTACCCGGACCGCTCCAACTTCAGGAACGGTCCAGCTGCATCGTGATCGGGATGAGGAACGTGTCGATTCGACGTGGAAAGGACAGCCAGCCGGCCGGCTGTGGCATTGGCCTGTCGACTGTCGATTGAAATGTGGGCAGGAATTGGGGGAACGGGGATACGAGGGCTGGCAGCTGGCATACCTGGGAACCCGCGCCAGTCACGGACTGCCGCAACCGTCCACAGACGGCAACCGTCCACAGTCTGCAACCGTCCACAGTCTCCAACCGTCCACAGTCTGCAACCGTCCACAGACGGCAACCGTCCACAGTCTGCAACCGTCTACAGTCTCCAACAGTTCACAGTCCGCAACCGTCTACAGTCTCCAACCGTCTAGTCTGCAACCGTCCAGTCTCCAACCGTTCACAGTCCGCAACCGTCCAGTCTCCAACAGTTCACAGTCTGCAACCGTCCACAGTCTCCAACCGTCCAGTCTGCAACCGTCCACAGTCTGCAACCGTCCACAGTCTGCAACCGTCCACAGTCTGCAACCGTCCACAGTCTCCAACCGTTCACAGTCTGCAGCCGTCCAGTCTCCAACCGTCCACAGTCTGCAACAGTTCACAGTCTCCAACCGTCCACAGTCTGCAACAGTCCACAGTCTCCAACAGTTCACAGTCTGCAACCGTCCACAGTCTCCAACCGTCCAGTCTGCAACCGTCCACAGTCTCCAACCGTCCAGTCTGCAACCGTCCACAGTCTGCAACAGTCCACAGTCTGCAACCGTCCACAGTCTCCAACCGTCCACAGTCTCCAACCGTCCACAGTATCCAACCGTCCACAGTCTCCAACCGTCTAGTCTGCAACCGTCCAGTCTCCAACCGTTCACAGTCCGCAACCGTCCAGTCTCCAACAGTTCACAGTCTGCAACCGTCCACAGTCTCCAACCGTCCACAGTCTGCAACCGTCCACAGTCTGCAACAGTCCACAGTCTGCAACCGTCCATAGTCTCCAACCGTCCACAGTCTGCAACAGTCCACAGTCTGCAACAGTTAACAGTCTGCAACTGTCCAGTTTGCAACCGTCCACAGTCTGCAACAGTCCACAGACTGCAACTGTTCACTGTCTGCAACAGTCAACAACGGCCCGGAGTCCGACGAGCCATAGGTAGATATAAAAGTCGGGAACCTAGAGCTGAGCCACATACAGCTGTAACAGCCCGGAGCCCGTGGCTGTACCCCAGGCAGCTGTAACAGTCGGGAGCCCGGGGCTGGGCAACAGACAGCTGTAACAGCCCGGAGCCCGGGGCTGTACCCCGGGCAGCTGTAACAGTCGGGAGCCCGGGGCTGGGCAACAGACAGCTGTAGCAGCTAAGAGCCCGAGGTTGGGCTACATACAGCTGTAACAGCCCGGAGCCCGTGGCTGTACCCCAGGCAGCTGTAACAGTCGGGAGCCCGGGGCTGGGCAACAGACAGCTGTAACAGCCCGGAGCCCGGGGCTGTACCCCGGGCAGCTGTAACAGTCGGGAGCCCGGGGCTGGGCAACAGACAGCTGTAACAGCCCGGAGCCCGTGGCTGTACCCCAGGCAGCTGTAACAGTCGGGAGCCCGGGGCTGGGCAACAGACAGCTGTAACAGCCCGGAGCCCGGGGCTGTACCCCGGGCAGCTGTAACAGTCGGGAGCCCGGGGCTGGGCAACAGACAGCTGTAGCAGCTAAGAGCCCGAGGTTGGGCTACCTACAGCTGTATAGCCCGGAGCCCGAGGCTGGGCTAAAGCAAGCTGTAACAGTCGGGAACTCGGATCTGGGCCACAGACAGCTGTAATAGCCCGGAGCCTGGGGCCGTACGACAGGCGGTTGTAGCAGCCCGGGGGCAGGGGTTGTGCCATAGGCAGCTGTAGCAGCCCGGAACCCGGGGCTGTACCACAGGCAGCTGTAATAGCCCGGAGGCTGGGGCTGTACCACAGGCAGTTGTAGCAGCCCGGGGGCAGGGTTGTGCCATAGACAGCTGTAGCGGCCCGGAACCCGGGGCTGTACCACAGACAGCTGTAATAGCCCGGAGCCCGGGTCCGCAACACAGTCAGCTGTAATATCCCGGAGCCGGGGCCGTAACACAGTCAGCTGTAATAGTCCGGAGCCCGGGCTGTACCAAAGGCGGCTGTAACAGTCCCGAGCCCGAGGTTGTAACTCAGGCAGCTGTAATATTCCGGAGCCCGGGGCCTTAACACAGTCAGCTGTAATAGTCCGGAGCGCGGGGCTGCACCGCAGGCAGCCGTAATACCTCGATTGGGCGGAACGCCACAGCCATGATGGATCGGAAGCGGAGTAAGGCCGGCTCTTTACAACTAATAATTGAATGAAAGCCGTGAAAAATATTCTGAATCGCTAAGTATTTAATGATAGGCTACCCGTATCGTCCTCACGGTGGGAACAGACAGCATTCACGGTGCGCATGGACCGGGTGAAAAATGAAGCTCGCAGGCGTGAGAAGCGCTGTGTTAACGGCGTAGCGGAACACCGCTGTTCCCTTTTTTGCGACGTCCCGATGATGAGGTCTCGATCGGGTGGTTTTGATGCTCCGCCCGCCGTGGCCGGCGGTATTACGAAAAAGGAATGCCGTCTTTGATTAAAACTTACGGCACGCTCATAAGAGCGTCCCGCGGGCGACTGAGCGTTCGTACGGGCGCTTCGCCGACGAATAAACATCATCCGTCACCTGGCGTCACAATCGCCTGATGGTGTGACGTGTCGTAGGCGGGCCGAACGGCGATGGGCGTCCAGGCGACCACCGCTGGGGGGGCGAAATTGGCTCCCGACTGCCGGGGTGTGAGTGAGAGATGGGATACCCTCAGTCTGGTAGATGGCACCACACCCATACGGCGTTACGCTCCGCTGTGTGATACGTCAACAGCACCATTACGCACACCCGTACCTGCACTCATACCCACCCGCACACAAACTGAATTCAAGTCGACGCCGACACACCATCAATGCGCGGACCAATCAATCAATGGCTTCATAATCAGGAAAGGACGCAAACTGAAAGCCTCAAGTGTGCCTGATTCAATCACATATTTTAGATATTCGGATCATCGGGGAAAAGAACTGTATGTGGATGCAGTGGAAACAGCGATACAATGTGCGGGAAAATGTGGTGGAATTCTTACCGAGCTAGGAAGTTTGGACAAGGATTCAACTTTCCGTGGCCGATCTGTGTTCATGACAGCTTCAATGAGCTACTGAACTTCCTCTCTCGCTAGTATTCATGTAAATGAATGACCATTTATGCCGATCATTGCCACACCAAATTGGCATTTATCTATAGGATAAGTGCTTTAGCTTTTAGAGTTAGGTTCGATATACCTCTCACCGATCGAATGGACGATGCGTAAACTTGGCCATTATTAGCTTCAGTAAGCTTCCCGAATTGCTTCCATTACTTAGCCTTCTGCTTTAAGTGGTTCTGGCTTGGGGTGAGGATTTTACACAAGGTACGTACCTTATTTAAAGACTGGAGTTCGCAGAAAGCTCGTGGAAGAAATAGTTACGGCAAAGCGAGTGGATATTGAGTCACGTGGTCACCTATCCTGAAAACCGGTCCGTCATATGCTTACTGTGGCTGCACTGTGTGTGGCACGCGCTTTAATCTAGAACCTTGTTCTCCTACCTGCGATTACAGAAATGTCTTGTTGCACCTGGTTACCAATTGAACCTGTACGGATTTCCTCATCGCTCTCCGCGATGCATTACCACTTGCGACTCAGGTGTGCTGATCAGCATGCTACATTTACACATCTGCAAGCAATTATAACCAACACAATTGCGCTTGAAGCTAATTGGCTTCAGATAAGCAATTTTCCGTTTTGATGCGCAGTAATTGCTCAATTTACAATTGGTCTTCAGTGGTCGTTTGAGGGTGGATGGCTTCACTCGTCTAAATGGTGTCGACGGCACTCGGAAAAATTCGGGTAGTAGTCGTTCGGGCCAGAGGAGAGTACAGGGTTAATTCAAGAGTACTCCACTATTTCAAGACTACTCACATACTTTCCTGGGCTTTTCAAACACAATTTGTCCACCCTCATCCGCCCTTGGTCTAGCTCCACTCAGTATGTTCAGTATTGATACTGCATTCTTCCAAGTACTTCCGTCACTTTGGCCGAATGTTCACGTCTTGGCAGGCACTCCTGCCCCCAATAAGGGAATGGCGCCGCAGTGGAAGCTTTAGTGCGGGGACCGGCACTGAACAGGCCACCCCTCACAGCCACCGCCCAGGACAGGCCACCCCTCACAGCCACCGCCGAGGACAGGCCACCCCTCACAGCCACCGCCCAGAACAGGCCACCCCTCACAGCCACCGCCCTGAACAGGCCACCCCTCACAGTCGCCGCTCTGAACAGGCCACCCCTCACAGCCGTCGCCCTGAACAGGCCACCACTCACAGCCGCCGCCCAGGACAGGCCACCCCTCACAGCCGCCGCCCAGAACAGGCCACCCTTCACAGCCGCCGCCCAGGACAGGCCACCCCTCACAGCCGCCGCCCAGGACAGGCCACCCATCACAGCCATCGCCCAAGACAGGCCACCCCTCACAACCGCCGCGCAAGACAGGCCACCTCACACACCCGCCACCCAGGACAGGCCACCCCTCACAACCGCCGCCCAAGACAGGCCACCTCACACACCCGCCGCCCAGGACAGGCCACCCCTCACAGCCGCCGCCCAGGACAGGCCACCCCTCACAGCCGCGCCCTGAACAGGCCACCCCTCACAGCCACCGCCCAGGACAGGCCACCCCTCACAGCCGCCGCCCAGGACAGGCCACCCCTCACAGCCGCCGCCCAGGACAGGCCACCCCTCACAGCCACCGCCCTGAACAGGCCACCCCTCACAGCCGCCGCCCTGAACAGGCCAACCTTCACAGCCGCCACCCAGGACAGGCCACCCCTCACACTCCCGCCGCCCACAACAGGTCACCTGTGTTGCAATGTATCCTTGGTTGCAATCTTCGATTGGCTAGTGGCACTGGCTCCTTGGGATAAACCTGGGAACACCCACTGATATGTTGAAGAAACACAATTTGACAATAATCACTTGAGGGGGGGGGGGGACATGCATTAACAATGCGTCATCTAGAACCATTGAGTCAGACACGAACCTGGATGTGTTGAAGAGAGCGATGTTCTGAGTGTTTCAAGAGGCGTTGACACCCAGAAAACGATGCGGCAAACACCTGGCGATCTGCCACGTTCCCTGCATCTGACGACGCTCCTCACGCACCCCAATCGCACGCCCACCACAAACCCGGGCAGTACATAGGTACAGTTCGATACAGCTGCAAGAGACGAAGAGACGCGTGCAATAAATTAACCATTTATTGATGTATAAATTACATAACATTAACTCGACTCCGTCTTCGTATGTACACCGCTTCGGCGCAGAGGTGCCATTCTGCGATCCCAGCGTAACTCGCGAGTGCGAGATGCAAAGCCTGACAACTCGCGCACTAGCCTCGCTCTATCGGCAATCCAATCGCTGGCGAAACCTCGCCTGCTGAGACAGACTCGTGGGCTCGGCTGCCTCGCTTCCTCTAGCGCTGCCAGTCGCTGTAGAGCGTCGCTTCCCCGTGCTACACCGTATCGCAACCTTCGAAACCGGCCGATGCGGCCTGTCACGTGGCCGCACACTCTCCTGATCCACCGAAACGTGCGGACGCGCGGACGTCCGCTCACAACAGATAACGTGCGCAGGCCGCGCGGAGTCCGCAGACGCAGCCAATGCGCCGCACACGGAAGAGGTGATGTTGCTGACTAGAAACTAGCGGAGCCGGCACGGTCGGTGTCAGCCACTGGCGCCACGCTGCGGCCGGGTCAGGTCAGGTCAGGTCAGCCGCCAGTAGACGCGAGTGTCGCCGGGTCACGTCAGGTCGGGTCAACAGCTGCACGATGCGTCGACTGCGCGCACCAGAGGCCAGCGTCTGCAAAACAGAAACGAGCACGTGAGACCGTGTGGGGGTCGGCAGGTGCATTCATGAACAAACGCATCAACGCATTATATTCACTCACAAGTGGCACACATAGTCATGAATCAGTACACCCCTGCGGTCTGTGACGTGTTGCATCAGCTTGCGGGTCGGACCGGCCGGAGGATGAGACTGAAGCTGATTCGGCCCGTCTGCACCTTCCACCGAGCCCACACTCATCGGGTCGGCAGCCTGCGCCTTTCGCAGAGACCTCCCCCACCTGGCAGGCAACCTGCACCTTCCGTGAGGCCCGCACCTAACGGCGCAAAATTGATTAAAATGTACGAGAAATTAACAACAAATTACCCACCGGTATTTAAAGCCATGGCATGGACGTGCATCATGAACAGATGCCTGGCATGCAGTTATAAAATATGCCGCAATTACGGGCGATGTCTCACACTCACGCCATGGCCGACGGGTTCGGGGCGAACGTTGGGCCCCTCCGCCAGCAAGTGTGGCGACTGCCGGGCCCGCCGCGGGGCCCGCACCCGGCGGGAGTAGGGCCCACACCAATGTAACACGTAACCAGCGGCGGTAGACGGCGCCGGCGGGAGTGGGGCCCACACCAATGTAACACGTAACCAGCGGCGGTAGACGGCACCCGGCGGGAGTGGGGCCCACACCAATGTAACACGTAACCAGCGGCGGTAGACGGCGCCGGCGGGAGTGGGGCCCACACCAATGTAGCACGTAACCAGCGGCGGTAGACGGTGCCGGCGGGAGTGGGGCCCACACCAATGTAACACGTAACCAGCGGCGGTAGACGGCGCCGGCGGGAGTGGGGCCCACACCAATGTAACACGTAACCAGCGGCGGTAGACGGCACCCGGCGGGAGTGGGGCCCACACCAATGTAACACGTAACCAGCGGCGGTAGACGGCGCCGGCGGGAGTGGGGCCCACACCAATGTAACACGTAACCAGCGGCGGTAGACGGCGCCGGCGGAGTGGGGCCCACACCAATGTAACACGTAACCAGCGGCGGTAGACGGCGCCGGCGGGAGTGGGGCCCACACCAATGTAGCACGTAACCAGCGGCGGTAGACGGTGCCGGCGGGAGTGGGGCCCACACCAATGTAACACGTAACCAGCGGCGGTAGACGGCGCCGGCGGGAGTGGGGCCCACACCAATGTAACACGTAACCAGCGGCGGTAGACGGCACCCGGCGGGAGTGGGGCCCACACCAATGTAACACGTAACCAGCGGCGGTAGACGGCGCCGGCGGGAGTGGGGCCCACACCAATGTAACACGTAACCAGCGGCGGTAGACGGCGCCGGCGGGAGTGGGGCCCACACCAATGTAGCACGTAACCAGCGGCGGTAGACGGTGCCGGCGGGAGTGGGGCCCACACCAATGTAACACGTAACCAGCGGCGGTAGACGGCGCCGGCGGGAGTGGGGCCCACACCAATGTAACACGTAACCAGCGGCGGTAGACGGCGCCGGCGGGAGTGGGGCCCACACCAATGTAGCACGTAACCAGCGGCGGTAGACGGCGCCGGCGGGAGTGGGGCCCACACCAATGTAGCACGTAACCAGCGGCGGTAGATGGCGCCGGCGGGAGTGGGGCCCACACCAATGTAGCACGTAACCAGCGGCGGTAGACGGCGCCGGCGGGAGTGGGGCCCACACCAATGTAACACGTAACCAGCGGCGGTAGACGGCGCCGGCGGGAGTGGGGCCCACACCAATGTAGCACGTAACCAGCGGCGGTAGACGGCGCCGGCGAGCGGACCAGTTGTGATGTTGCCGCAAAACCAACACGGACGGACTTAACTTGGATGGAACTCAACTACGGGCTTTGATGTGCGGCAACAGCGATCGGAACGCCACACAGTCGGTCACATTGGTTTCCGGGTTGTCAATATAAAGTGGTGACGTATTACGTTGAGTACGCCGCACAACCCTCTGCCCTGGAAGTCGACTTCCTCCACTTTTGCCATTGCCAACTTTTCTTCCTGACAGGGCATATTTGAGTGCTGTTAACTGTAATCCTTGCTCACAGTTTTAGTCAACCACTAAGAAAGTTCCCAATTTGCCGCCACATGCCGAACTAGCTAAATATTCCCGACTATTTCACTATTAAGAATATTCCCCACTATTTCTCCGACATCTCAAGTAATATCTGCCTGTAGTAGCATTTATCGCAGATGGATATGCTTCCGTCTGTCCTGGTTAGCTACCTGATTGATTATTGGCGCCTGAGAACGTACCGACTGAACTCGAGTGATGTCCTTACTAGACTGTAGAAATGAAACTGGCACAACACTGGTGAGCACCAATGCTGGTGGTGCAATTCCTGGCCCGATCTGCACTTCGTCGCGCCAGCACGTTTCGTGACACCGATGAACTTTGGAGCACCACTCGACCTTGTGGCTCAATTTCACTTGTGACAAGTTCTACATTTAGAGTTCAGTATATTTCGCAACCACAAAGCATTTCGGGGACGTTACCAAGCGGTTACGCCATAGAAAGCACATTTCGATGATGTTCTGTACATAGCTGCAAAACGCAAGGCAGGACCTCGCAAAATATGTTCAGATATTGAAGTTCAATATTCTAATTTTCAAGCCTCACATTGAAATCGCCGATACGGAGCATGGCCATATGTGAAGAAGTCGGCAACTAAGTCGCGCTTGTGAGTAAGGGCCTGACTGTCTCCGGATGCTCTAGTGACGACGGATATACATATATCACCAGAGTATTCAATCCATTCATGGCTGTGCAACCCTCAGGAGTGGCTCACCTCAATGCGAGGGGCGGGAGAGGGAAAGGGATTGTCAACCGCTGTCGTAAACGCTGCTGTTTCATGGGCTCCTCCGCTCTCAACGCTCATCGATAGAGGAAACCAGTCCGGTCACCATCTGCTACGTCCAAGTTTCTGCATGCGACAGCTTGGACAACGGATATTTTTCACCCCCGGCAAACACCATGGAGACATGAAGAGTCGCGCGCCTGGTGAAGCGGACCATGGCTCGACTGCACCAGCCATCGCGTCACGTCACGTCAAGTCACGTCACGTCACGTCACGTCACGTCAGACCACCTCCGTTTGGCCGGGCAACATGGCATGCATCAGCGGCCATCGATTCCCCGCCTATTTGGCGGCGCCGACACGCAAGCGGCCACTTAACGAACGGCGCG
>JAOTOM010003368.1:2500-102500 GCA_034440615.1 Ashinkailepas kermadecensis | reverse complement strand
TTTGTCGAAATTGATAGCCCGCCGCCTCCAGATGAAGACATTTGAGCCGGCGACAGCTGGGGCGACTGTCAGGATGTTCGTCTGTTCCGGGCAGACGGCAGCGGCGCTTGGTGCACCTGTAGAAACGGGCAACGCCTGCTTCGTGTGCAATACATGCCTTAGCGATAATTTCCGAAATGTTTCCTGAAGCGGTGAATTTGGTACGTGTGAACGATAGTACAAGGGTTTGGATGACACGTAAGTAATTATTTGGTCGGATAAACGGCCAACTTGTTAGAAATTAACTTCGAAGGTGATGTGATTAGCAACAGTTTCCCGGCGCAGGCAAAAGAAAGCATTGCCCCTGCCTTTACCTGCACCATTCATGTGCATGCCATAGTTTACTGGGTAATCACGGTGGTGAGTGCATTTTGGAAATACACAGAGCTTAATATTCAGAAATTCGTGTACTTCCATTTGTCCCGTCACCAGTGATGTAACGATCTGTCCGAAGCCATACTTCTAGGCGTTTCGTTTACCAGAATCACCGCTTCAAGCCTCGGGTAACGGCGCGACAACAGCGCTTCGCCTGTGTCAATCCGTGGCTGTACCGGCTGGTCAGGGGCGGATACAGGGGGGGGCACTGGGGGTATGTGTCCCTCATCCACGGAAGGGTGGCGCCCCTCTGACCGGCAAGAGGCACACGACCGGGGAGGCATGAGTATACCCCCTCATCCCACCCGCCCACCCCCACTCAACGGATTCTTTTGCCAGCCAAAGGCGCCACTCTAAGAGGAAAAGGTGATCCAGCTAAAGGCGCCATTCCAGGGACTCTCACAGTGGCGCCTCTCCGAGGAAATAGTCTTCGTACAGACGAGACCCCCCCCCCCCCCCACACACACACTCCTGAAAATCCATGGATCCGCTCCTGGCCGATGTCGAGCTCAGACGCGCTCAGTCACACCCGGCGCACGGCGCGCCGTACTTGGACGACATTTACATGACAAGTAGTTACATTACGAGTGTGTAAATTAGCCGACCTCACCGGCCTGTCGCCAGCATCACGGACGACAGCGGGGCACGGTCGACTGGGGCCGAGGCGCCGCACGACCCCCACCCCGGCAGTGTCGCGCGTGGAGCATCCAATGATGGCAAGTCTCGCCAGAATGTTCGGCGCGCAACGCTCTGTCGTGGCTGGAGCTGCTCCACACTGAGAGGAGCTGTGGAGCTGTGGACTGCTTCCACAGGAAGTATACCACAGGAATATAATTTCTTGAAGGGTGGGAGTACGCGGTTCGATGGAGACGCATCTGGAACGACAGGGGTATGGCGGCCAGCCGGACGGCGGCGGTATGGTAGCCGCTAGGACGGCGGCGGTATAACAGCCCCCAGGACGGCGGCGGTATAGCAGTCCCCAGGACGGCGGCAGTATGGCAGCCGCCAGGACGCCCAACAGCACGGGAGTCCACCAGCTCGCCGGCGTTGTTGACGGCCGGCCGTCCACCTCGGCTCGGCGGCGGACGGTCCACACGAGCGCGTTGGGCCGCCGCGGCCGGCCGGCGACACGCCGATCCGACCGATACGTCCGTGTCAAACAAATTGCGGCCTCCATGTCATCGTCGCCGGCCGATGACGGCGATAACCGGCCGCGGCCACCGTCGGCCGAATAACACCGCCCGCTCGCCGGCGATTCGCAGGATTAATTGGGAGCGCGCCGGCCGCGGCCGGCCGCCGAACGCGGCGCCACCGGCGGACGGCCGCCGAACGTGGCGCCACCGACGGCCGCGTAATGAATTACGCCGAAATAATGAAGAAAAATGAGACGGAAACGAGACGAGCATGAACGATTATGTTAACGAGCGCTTGCGTTTGTGCGTGCGCGGTCGGCGGTCGTTAATTGGTTCGTTATGCGGTCGGCGTGTCTCTGCCGACGCGCAGACGCCGATACGCTATTAATAACGCCGCCGACGATGACGTATCGGTGGCGTCCGCGCGGCGGCGCCCGATCGTCGTAAATAATGCCACCCAAGGTCCGCTTTCACCGGCTTTTTCGGTGCGGTTTACGATGATCTGTGGACACCGGATAGGCCGTATTGAGCCGTGCAGTTTATTTCGGTGAGTAATTTGCTAATTATTCGAATAAATATATTTATTTACTTTACTGCGAAGAGCGTCCAGCACCCACACATCAAGTTGGTTACTTCCACACCTGTACCAAAGGTGTCAAAAAGGAGTAAAAAATTCGCCGGTTTGGCTTTTGTTCTCAACAGCCGCAGCAACCGTCTGATGCATGCTCAGGCATTCAAGCATTTGCGTAAGAACAATGTGTGCAAGAAACCTTAGATCGAGACCACTGATACTCGGAGCTCGTTTCAGTAAGAACAGTGTGTCCGGGAAGCCTTAGATGGAGACTACTGAGACTCTGAGCTCTTTTGAGTAAGAACAGTGTGTCCCGGAAGCATGAGATGGAGACCACTGAAACTCGGAGCTCGATCCTAAAAGCACAATTCCTAGGTGGGCTGCACATATTCCTTACCTACCAATAAAATGAGATGTGCTGGATTGTGCTTTGCGCTTTTGTGGGTAATACACGATGAAATTAAATGTGTTCTCGTATGATAAGACATTCACAAATATTTGGTAAGCGTCCATTACTTCTGTCTTCTAGGGTCGAAGACTAGATCTATGACTCACTCGTCCACAGAGTTGGATAGAACACTTGTGCAGCAATCTTCTTATCATTTCATGTCCATTATCATATTCAGCACTTTCCAAGAAGCTCGTTTCGTGTCACTATCTAGGTGCGGAAAGATCATATCTACGATGCGAGAGAACCATTGGTCTCCTAGTTTTTTCTTCAGATTTGACACGATTGGTTTCGACTTTGTTCGGCTTTTCATAAGCCGAACACAATATATATTTGTGAATGTGACGATTGGGCAACATCCTGTGCAACATACACTTGTGCAACATCCTGACTACGTGCACCTGGTCCCCTAGGCGCGCAACTAATCACGGGTAGTATTTGAACCAGCTGAAATGCTTGCTTACCAGTTGCTTGTTTAAAATTAAACAAGTTCTTTTCATCTAGTCATGATTATAGTACGTTGGCTTTCTTCGAATCCAAGGAAGATGAACGTGCTTCAGCGGTGCAGCTTGGTCAAAATATCGTATCTGAAGTTCATGTAGTTCTTCACGCATGTTTGATGGTAGGTGGCTATACAAACACGACGGGCAATGCTCCAATGAACCGATATACACGGAGCTGCATTCGACTATGCTGCACTTAAGCTTGCCCTCGCTCGTTCAGTGTTCACAATGACGACTCACAGTAGGAAGCCGGCATAAGGTGCTTTCCGGGTGTCGAGTGTGCAGTCGAATCTCCTGATATATATTAGACATACATGCATTGGGTCCTGAGTGTTCTATACAGCCACGCGCCTTCACAAAATGTATGCAGACCTAAAGTGATTTGGGATGTGATACATCGGGAAAATTTCATTACTAAAAGCAGAACTAATAAGCGCCAAAACTCCCTGGGCCTGAACTCCGGACACTGGGATACAAGCCGAGCACTTTGGCCATTTTCCATCCAAGGGCGGCTGCAGTGTGAGGGTACTCTAGTATAAAAATTGTGATAAATGTTTGGCGATCTCAAAGTGAAAGGAACATATTTGGTTCTGCGTGATAACAGAACTTAAAGTGCTTTCTTACAACGCTAATCACCATAGCAATTTGCCCACGAGTAGAAATGCCGTCGCGAAACTCTTTCTTTGAATACAGATTAAGAGTATTTCATGAAAAATATTCAAATAATAATTGGGAAAAGTCAAAATAAAAGGGACACATCTAACTTAGAATGAAGACTTAAAATGCCACATTATGTAACGAAACAGCGGATTCAAAAGCGTCATGGTCGAGCAGGTCCGAGCCGACGGTGCAGGTCCAGTCAACTATTCAATCCACTGGTGTTCACAGGCGACAACTATCCAATAGAAAACTTAAGCCAAGTTGTTAAAACCAGATGAATCAGCTAAAGCTATAAGGGCAATGGTCATAAGGGCACGCTTCCTAAAGGTAATACTATTGGGGTGAGGGCATGATGACAGCCGTTGTATGATTGACAGCCGTCGCAGAAGAGACAAATATTTCCGTCAACATAAATTGCATCCTACTCGTTCCATATGTCACCACCCGTATAGATGACAATTTCATCACAACGAAACCTACGTGCCAAGCTCTTGCACCGTCCCAACAAATAATGTCCCTACATGTGTTAAAATATCATTATTCATTGGACTGAATAGATAAAATGAATGTAACATCACGAAACCACTAATAACCATTGGTGATGTTATTACTAGCTCTGGATCTATTACTGACTTTTTATGAGGGGAGAGGTCATGTTGAGATCTAAGTTTGGCCGAATTGGCACCATCATTAGAAATATCCGCAAGATTAAAGGTAAACTTTCTCTGGGCAGAATACCGCGACGGCCTGAGCCGGAAAGATTTCAACTCGCTGCAGGCCTTCTCTGGCTCCACTGACAGGAAACGACTTCACGCATAGCCTAAGGTAACAGGATAATTGTAACTGGCCTGTTTCAGCTGTCACTATACCTGCTCACATACATCACTCAAATGTGGGCAGCGTAACATCCTGTTGGCTCCCACATCCCCGACTGACTGCAGAGTCTCGGCTAAGGAAAACGACTGCGAGGGAAGTCAATTTGTGGTTCGGTATACTATAGTTCACTTATAATTTACAGCATTCCGGAATGTCAAGGTTATGTTAGTGTGTGAACTTCTCCTGAGACTCCTGAGGCCGCCTGGCTTCAGCGTCGAATACAGCAGGGGGTGAGCACTGAGGATATACGCCCTACCCCGTGGAAAAGCACACACACTCGCCCAATATATTTTTTTTTCTGCCGAAGGCGTCTCTCTAGTTGAGAAAAAGGCGCCACTTCTGAGGAAAAAGTAAAAAATACGCTCGACTGCTCCTCCCCCCTCTCAACGGATTCTCAGTCGAAGGTGCCCCTCCAGAGACTTTCGCAGTCGTGTCCCTCTGGAGGAAACGGCGCCCCTCCAGAAGAGTGCCCCATGTAAATTCCTAAATCTGGCCTTGTCTGGACTGACAAAAGAAACAATCATGCTTCCTTGTTTTGGGGCCTAGTCGTGGCATCGCCGAAGCCCCCTCCCCTACCCCTCCTAGTAAAGTTTCAGTAGTTGAAATAAATGTCTAACTGGAAAACAAGTGGAAAATCAGATTGCTGAGGGGGACTTCCCCAGTAGCTGAACAGCTATCTGAGGATACGGCCAGCCCTCATTCCTCTTGAGGCCGCCTCCATTCCATATTCATTACTTCCTCCACATTTCTTGAGGCTGCTCCCAGTAGCCTGAGGGTGGCTCCACACGGTCTGAGGCTGGGTCCAACATCTCCATAGGCTGGACCTCTACATTCCCTGCGGGTGACTCCAAAGTCCTTTGGGGCTGGCTCCCGCATCACCTGAAAGCTGGCATTCACATCTGGAAGATGGTCTCTATGTTCGTGACGTTGGTCCCAACCAGTGGCGTAGCTCGTATGCCTCTTTATCTGCCTGAGGCCCGCTGTCAGCTCTGAGCCCCTCTACATCAGCGTGATCCAAAACGGACCCAGTGGCTTTGCACGTCCGACCCGGGCCCCATCCGTCGGCTCCAGGACACACTACGTCCGGCCGGAGTCCACTCTTTCAAAAGATAGGGCCTCTTCTGTCACGCAGGCGGCCCCCTGTGCGGTTTCGGCTCCCATCAGCCTAGGGGCACTTCATACCGGCTCTGAGCCCTCGCCGACGGCCCAGGGTTCTCCCACGGCCATGGAACCTCCTTAGCGATCCAGAGCCTCCTCTGTCAGGCCGGAAGCCGTTTCAGCAGCTTTGACCCTCTCTCTCAGGCCAGGGGCCCTTGTACGGCTTTGGTCCCATCCGTTGGCCCGACGGCCCTTCTTGACGGCCCGAGATCCTCTTCGGCCTTTTCCGGCAAGCCAACGCTTGCCGGAAACGCCCTTTTTCCAACGCTTGGACCCTGTCCATCATGTCAGGTGCCCTTTCTTCGGCTTCATTCAGCCAAGGACCCTCCAATTGGCTCTGGGACCTCTCCGTCAGCTCGGGTGCCCTTCCAACTATCCCGAGCCCCTTCTGTGGATCTGGAATCCCTTCACGTTAGTCCAGCCAAGGGGCCTCATCTTCTTCCCGAAGACACTCTCCGTTGACTCGGGGCCCTCTTCATCGGCCAGTGGGCCTTTCAGTCAGCCCGGAGACCCTTTCGTCAGTCCAGGGGGCCCTTTACGGGCCCCCTTCACCGACGCCTTGATCTAGCCACGGAATGCAGTAAAGATGAAACTCCAGTGAAGTATAATTTTGGGATATGTTCAATGGTAGATCTCGGAAAATTGGCAAGAAATGGGAATTCAGGACGTGTCCCTTCAAGTGAATTATTTTTGGAAACAAATGCATCAGCGGATATATCGGCATTCCCATAGAGTCCAGGAAGCATTGGTTTTGGAAGCATTGGAAGCGAGTTTTGTTCCATAGCATCAATCTCGGTTGTATTTTTTTCCATTGAGCAGAATCAGCTTGTTTTTATTTTAAGCTACCAAACGGCTGATGCAAATTTTTGTAAACAACCAACGGGTGGGTGTTTTTGCATTTCACTGTCATTAAACTCCACAAATTCCGTTGGTTATCTCACTCCGCGACACGACGCACCAGCTAACCCCGGGCGCCGACATCACCTCAGCCGCGGCCGGGTCTCGAACCGGTGACCTTTCGGTCCGCGCGCGGACCACGTCGCCGGACGACACCGACGGCGCTGCAGGTGTCGGCGAGTCGTCAGCAGCCGCGCCTCACAACCGGCCACGACAGCGGCGCGGCCACCGTCGCCGTCTGACGAGCGCGCGACACTCCACCGACGACTCCATAATGAGCGCCTAATAGATGGCCGCGCCGGCCGACCGCCTCGCGTGTGCGGCAGCGGACGCGACAGGCGTGCAACAGAGCGAGTGTTTTTGTTAATTACGCCGCGTATCTGGCGGCCGGCATCACAGGCACGCTCCGCCGGCCGCCAGTCAGCTGACTGCCGGACGGACGGCAGTCAGCTGACCAGCCGGCCGGGCGCGCGCGGCCGACTGGTCGTTCCGGCCATTTGTCGGCCGCTGGTGACTACAGTCGATCTGGCGCGCCACTCCGGCCGGCGATAATGAGACGGGCCGGGCCGGCCGAGCTCGACGCAGGCATGCTGAACAGCGTCCGCCGCTGGGCCAGCCGCCGCACCGGCCGGATCCGACCACCACGAATCGGATCGCGACGAATCGGATCGGATCGGATCGGCTCGCAGGATATGACGAGCCGGATACGATATGCAGAGTTGGAGCTTTCAAGAAATTATTGAGGAGCCCCACACTGCTAAGGCTGATGAAGTAGAACTCATTTAGCTGGGCGCCATGGCCATCTCCTTCGATGAACTCATCGAACCAACTCCGGTAATTATGGACATTAAAATATATAGTTATTGGAGAGACCCAACGAGACGACCTCGTCGTCTTCCAAGAGATGGGAAACTCGCCCAATGCGGGCTGGTCAGCAGCTGAAATAGATATTCTAGCGTTCTCCTTACGATGCGCTTAGCTGCCAGTGCCATGCGCGTTATCTCACGCCGAACGGTCACGACTGACCAACTGACCTGACTCGACCGGACCTGACCATCTGACCTGGAACAGTCGAGTTCGATCCGACTGGACCTGTCAGCTGGTCTGGAACAGCTGGGTTTGACCAGATTGGACCAGGTCAGCTGACCTGAACCAGCTAGGTCCGATCGGACTAGACATGACCAGCTGACTTCGAACTGCTGTCTCGGTCCCGGCTGGATCGCACCAGCGAGACGCAGCAGCTTGACTAGAATGAGACACGAGGACCGGACCAAATCGGACCAGCCGGATCCGACAGACATGAGGGGACCAGCTACACCGGGTCCACCGAACCGGAAAATTGGGCCGTGCCACCGCCGGCGCCGGCGGCTTCATGACGTAAGTGGGGGCATGAGAACGCGCGCCGCCGATCGGCTTTCTTCGCCGGCCCGAAGTCGATCGACCTCGGTCTCCTGGGCGAGGCGTAATTAATCCAGCCGAAGAACTACTCGATTGCGTTCAATTGGTTCACCGCTCACCGTAATCGCCCGTCGATGGCTGAGGCGTGGCGGTCGGAGGCTGGTGCTGCTGCGGCCCGACATCGGCTGACCTCGGCTGACTCCGGCTGACCCCAGCTGACCTCGGCTGACCTCGACCGAGTCTGCTGAGCCTGCGGCGCGGCGCGGGCGATGCTGCGGCCCGATACCGGCTGACCCCGGCTGACTAAGGTGACCTCGGCTAGCCCAGGCTGACCTCGGCTAGCCCAGGCTGACCTCGGCTGACCCTGCGGGCGCGGCAGCCGGCGATGCCGCGACCCACCATCGGCTGACCCCGTCTGACCTCGGCCGACCCCGCCGAGCCGTGACCGGGCCGGTGCGGCGGCGGTGTCGTCTGTATCACAGAGGCTGGCCGGCCGCGCGCCGGCGGCTAGCTGGAGGGCGGCGGCTGCGCCTGCGAGTACGGCGTCAGCAGGAACGGCATCGGCCGGTGAAACGAGCCGAGCGCCAGGCCGGCGGGGAACACGGCGGCGCCAGTCGGCAACATGCCGAACGTCGGCAGCAGCTGGCGCGTCGACATGCGCATCTTCTCCAGCTCGGCCTCCTGCAGCCGCTTCGACTTGGCGCGCCGGTTCTGGAACCAGATCTTCACCTGGGTCTCGGTGAGACTTAGCTGGGCGGAGAACTCGGCGCGCTCGGCGATCGACAGGTACTGCTTCTGGCGGAACTTCTTCTCCAGCGACAGCAGCTGCTGGGTGGTGAAGGGCGTGCGCGGCTTCCGGTTGGGCTTGTGCTTGCGCAAGTGCATGGTGCCCGTGATCTTTGGAGGCTCCGGCGGTTCTGCGGAAAGACGAAATCGATAAGCGATAGGCGTGACGAGTGTACGCAAATAACTCTCCGCATGTCGGCGTACTTTGCATGGATACTTTTTTTTTCAAGCACCCCATCCGCCGCATGTCTCGACACTGTCGATTAACCAATTCAATGGCGGAAGTATGGAACACTTTCGTAATTACCAGTTGCAAATATGGATGCAAAGTAAGCTGGTTTCGGCAATGGCGCCAATGGGATCGCAAAAAAACAAGTGGATGCCTCTTGTCATCTCATGTAGGCCACGGCAACTGGGAGATGAGCAAGCCGTGTTTTTGTTTGCGGTTTGCTGTTTGATGTTCTGGGCATACCGAGTGACCGAGTAGGCCTGGGACTTTTCACGAAACTTCTATGGAAGGAATTAAGGAGGACCAAATACTACCTGGATCGTGATATCATATCTGGGTCGACAGCTGAAAATTGACATCCAATAACACAGATTGTCAACCACTGCGAAGGTGGAGCGACTAATTAGAAGCGTATATATTCCGCTTCACATGATAACCATGGGGCGACAATATTGTTTCAGCATGCCCTATCACGGCCAGCTCATCGCGAGTCCATTGCTTAACACGCGCCCTGGAGGGCCTCTGAAAATTACGCGCACTGGAGGGGGAGGGGGGATTCCGCCCCGTAAGATCTCGGCTCCTATTAAAGTTAGATGAACAAAATTATCAGGGTGGATGGGTACGGTAGTGAACTCTATTCTGTGCAAATTTCATGACCTTCGGTCAATATCTTGAAGGTCAAATGAGGTCACGTCACAATTTGCAAGTTTTGCGTGGCTTAGCTTGTCATTGTTATGGATCGCGTTTAAATGCGTGATTGTGTTTAAATGCTCCAAAATGGGCACCAATGGTGTTTTGGACATGACTTATGATGCAATACAGATGCTAGACTCGGCATTTGACCTCGGGTCACCTATATAGCAGCACTTTGTCAGGTCAGTTACCTGTGCCAGGTATCGGAACCGCCCGCCTGCTCCGTCGGGCGGCTCGGCGCAATCGGCTTCGCGAAGAAAGAAGTGAAGTACATGAATGAAGTATGGAAACGCTTAGGTACATAATGACACAAACAGTAGTTTTCAGGATGTGTAGGGAGTAACATGCGTTGGGGCATCAATCAATCGCATGACAGTCATTTGCATTTATGACAACATTCCAGTTGACCAAGTTTGGTTCCATTGACCTGTCATGAACTTGAGCTGACTTGACCTCGGTGATGTAATATGACCTTGAAACTATATAGCATAACAATATACACCAAACAAGTCGCTAGTTTGCGAAGAATACTTCCTTTTTGCCGATATATGGGAAGCGCATCAGCGCCGATTTTTGTGGTCTGGCGCTACGAAATGTTTTGACTTTAACGGCCTTTAACTCGACAAATTTTCGGCAGATTTCCGCTTTTCTTGCATTAAACTACGCGCCGGACATTTCTAAGCAGGTACGCAAAAAGGCGTATATCGACCAGTAAAATCGGGAGTTATTTACGAAAAACAGGAGGGGTGGGAGGATTTCGCCCCTCACCCCCTCCAGTGCGCGTGCTAAGCTATTCCCGAGTTTTGTATCGCCAGGCCCCGTGTGCTATGTGCAGCGGCGCAGGAACTGTCCCAAAATTCGTGGGGCACAGGGATTCGAAGAACATTTCACTGGAAGGGCCCCTCCAATTATTGAAAAATTTATTTATTTTCTGGGACAATGTCAGTTAAGCTAATAAAATACTTCATTTTCGGCCATTTTTGGCACAACTTTCCCTTTCCCAGTAAAAATATTAGCCTGGCCCTGGGGAGGGTGGAGGGGAGGAGGAAGAGCCATTTGGAAGTCGATTAATTCCACGGGGCATATAGGGTGAATGCTAACTCGTCCGAAGTGGAGGAGAGGGGTCGTGTTATCCAATTTGCCCTTCCCCATACCCCAGCTTCTACGCCCATGCAAAGCGGTTCTTTTATCGTGATTGAAAAACGACGTAAAAACCATAACAAGTGCAATAATGCTTTATAATCCTCGAAAAATAGAACGAAAACTGTACAATTTTCAATTTTGCATCGGCTCTCATTATTGCAATTCAATTTCCTAGCATCGGTTTTGACCTGAGGGTTTTACTACAAGGAAGTTGTCTAGCTAGATTAAGAAAATAACCCGTCCATACACTTATATCTACATCTACATCATACATTTTCTCCTCTTCAAGCACCTTCTATTCGCAATAGTGTTGGCTAACTTATCAGCAGAACATAAAATATCACAACAGTAATAAGAAGAGTGTTGATGATGAAACGCGTTGTACTTTGTCGCTATTTGTTTTATGATCATGTACTGTGCAACGCATTTAAGCTTCACAACGCAATACATAAATCTTGCTTCTCATCCCAACACCCCTAACAACATTGGTAATCGTAATAGTTAATATAAAATGAATTGCCAAGCTGAGTTAAGGGGAAAGCAGAGGGGAACTTTGAGCTGGGGGAATATTTAATGACATAGTTGACAAGCAGAACATGCTCTACTTAAGCATCTTTTCCCGAATCAAACAGCACCTTTTGACCGAAGGGTTTAGGTTTGTGCTCCTCAACCATTTATCTCATTAATTAGGCATGCTTTTCTCCAAATAACAATATTTCATAATTATAATTCGTCAATGTTGAATGTGAACAATACATACGCTTGCAGGAGTCTGCAAGCTAAGGGAGCAGACGTCCCTTCAAACGGATACGGTTTGCCGCCCGTACTACGTAGGTAGGTAAGAAAGTACCCACTTCCTCGGTAGCAAATCATGCAATGCTTTTTTTTAATACATCGAGAGTTGAGTACCTCCACTTCGTCGCCGGCGTAATTCTATATAAGGCCCTTAGGTATAGCTTTTACTCTTATGTTACCATAAGGAAGCATCAGCAAGACATGTGACATTTGATTTATTCGCGCAGGTTAATGCTACGTCATTTTGCTATCATATTGACGCGAAATACAATGTTTTTCTACTCGGGTACATATTTACTGATCGGCAATTAAGCATACCCATAAAACTCTGTTTTGAACGCTGAATTTCCATTCGATATGATACTAAAAATGTAGTGTTGTTGCACTACCATCTCAGACAGTTTCTTGCAGGGTTATTAACACTTTAGCAGGCTTATATGCTCAATATGCTTACCTATGTCCGGGGCTTTTGATAACCTCGGCCTGGCGATAGTGTTTCATTGAAAGTTGTTTGCTCTGAAAATGTTTGATGCTTGACCATGTCAATGTCAACTATTCTCCGTTTCATACAGACATAATTCCTTCGACACCTCAAATACACCACTCCATCCTGATGAAAATCCAACCTAAATGGCGTGCCCGACGATTTGGGAAACGGACAAACAGCAATTATAGGTGGTCACGTTTTAACCCTCGTCATCAGATGGGTGTACGCCACCCCAAGCGGCTGTCCCAGACCACCACACGTGTCAATGACCACCGGACAGCTGCTCACGGTAGGGCGCCGTCGGTTATAATTGATATTCCATTTTTATAAATGATCTTAAACCATGTCATCGCCGTGACCGACGTTCTCAACCTCAGATAAAGTCATGGACCTCAAGCCATCTTTTTGGCCAAAAGAACATTCTAGGAAATTTGCACGGTCTGAATTATAATTTAGCGACCACACGTACTCTGGTGAATACAAAATATTCAAGTGCAAGCTTATACAGGCCAGCGTAAGTGCCGCTTCGTTTCCGTTTCAACTGCGAGTGCTTCACTCGACTGGCTCGTTTACCATACACGTCGCCGAGGTCAAATGCATATAGATTCGACCAACCCTATCCACACTCCGGTGCTAAGTTCTCGGCTCTATCTTGAGATACATTTGGTGCACGGGCTAGTTATATTGTCCAATACTCGACTTTTATGGAAAATGAAAACATTTGACATGTCAAGCACAGGATAACTCCCCCCCCAAAAAAAAAAACAAACAAACAAACAAACAAACAAACAAACAAACAAACAAAAGATCTCAAGTAACATTTCATTGTTCTTGTAGCAGCAATGCCCTGGAGATTTTGTTCAGCGGCTCTATCTCAGTTAAGGGCGAAATGGTAAATGTGTAGCTACCCCCCCCCCCCATCCGCGGATGACCGATTGGAAGGCTCAGGCGAAACGCAGGGTTAGGACTCAGGACGGGGATAATGGCTTCCATAAATATGGCAATGCGAATGTGCATGCACCCCGATGAGTACTGGTCTACCGCATGTGCTGCAAGGTTCACACTTGGAACCGACGTGCACGGAGCGGCACAAACATGGCAGCGAAAGCTAGCCTGCAGCCGAGGGCAATCAATCTCTCCAGCAGCATGTCAATCACGTCAGCTTCCTGTGGAAACAGCCTGTGTATATCATCTATCACCCTCCGAAAAAATGCAGCCGTGGCCGTTTTAGCGTCTAGTACGGACACATCAGAAGCGCTTATCAAGTACCACCAGCACGGGTAACTCGGTGGATATTTTCACCGTAAGCCGGTTCAATTACATGGGCTCAGTGCCAGAATGACAGAACCCATTAGCGCAATCTACAAGTATTTTATAACCGGCTAATCGCTTCGCTCACGCAGAGCGAGGTAACAGCATGATTTGTAGTTTTTTTTTGCAGAATCAACGTCACCGTAATAAAACTAAGTAGACAATGTGCCTTTGTCAGTTAATTTCCTTCTGATAAATGCTACCGTTCCGTGTGTGCTTAACGCAAACGAGCTTAGCGGAGTAAATCATTCAGGCATGTCGGTGTTCGTGTGCAGCCTAGCTAGCCATTATTAAATATTTTCACCTATTTAATTACAATGGTGATATACAATGGTGATAATGCAGCTATATAATTTATATCATTTGACATGGGCTGCAAGTGATACCGCCATCGCACCATTTACATTTTTGTTATTTTTTCTTGCAGTCAAAGTGCAAGGGCTCCGTCCGATGTATTTCACAGCATGCGTCACCGCTGCAGATACGTTGTACTATGCACTTTGCAGGGTATGTTGCACCACCTGTAGCAGTGGTATAACAGCAGCAAACCAAACAACAGCATGCCACCACCAGTTTACACACTTTTGAGTGTATCAGTGCGCCCTCAATGGTTGGCTTGTGAGCCTCTTATTTCACGATCATGCCCTCCACGTACTGTCTTCTAGATATCTGTAGCCACATATTGAATACACCCATTGCCCTCCCCTCTCGCAGTCGATTCACAAACCGTTGTCGGTGGTAATTTACCAAGTCGGTTCAGACGGACACCGAATCATTCCACTTTTATTGGAAATCAAGTTTTAGAAAGACCGCAACGCGAAATCGTCGGAATATAATTCGCAGGTCTTCGGTGTGAGCGTCTTTCAATCAGCCCAACTGACACAGGTGCTGGATAACTTGTAGCGTATTTTTATTTGCTTTCCTGACCTTAAAAAATTACTTTTGGACACCGGACTGCTCTGCGGTATTTATCACGTTCAATTTACCTGTCATGCGATGGAGATGGTGTAAAAACGAAAAAGTGCGCGTTTCTAAAACACTATCTGGCTATTGTGTCACAGCACAACGAGCCAAACTCCGCCAACTCGCAAGCGAACATCCAATTAGCATTGCTGGCAAATCAGTCCTTCAAATGGGCGGGAATGTATTTACCTAGGCGAGTGTGTGCCAACTGGCTGGGTCAACAGACTCGGCTGTCAGCTGTGACTGCGAGTCGGCCGCCACCAATCACAGGGTGGGGACGGCGCGCACACGCGGCGCCATGGCCGCACGAGGGGGGAAGCGTGATACCACCATTATGGAACCAGGTGACACGTGACAGGGGTGGGACTTTGAGTACTTTTGGTGTTGCCAATGCAGTACCAGCAATTTTGAAATTTAACATGAGACCTACGGCGATGCGTGGAAAGAACACACTCATAATTCGATGTTACACACAAATAATGTTGTGAAGTTTCCGTCCGTGCGTGGCATTACTGTTGTGTACCGCTCAGCTAAGAAGGCATTCAAGGATTCGAGTCCTTCATCAGCGATGAACGGTGTACGATGATGCATTTAGGAAATGATTCCGGGTGAATTCCATGGTTTTCGTCTGAAAGCTTTTCATTTAAGTAACTAAAATACGTCACGTAGGGCTAGAAAAAGGTAAAGAAGGTAAACTGGGAGGACTTTCATCCCGGTCTAGTGGGCTTCTGATCACTGGCAGCCAAATATGAATACGCAGATAGCTGCCAAGCTCCTTGGACAGAAAAGCAGTTCTCCGAGCCGGATATTCTGAATACTCCACGGGCGCTACATAAAGCAGAGGACCGCCAGCACCCGTACATTTGGCACTGAGGTGGATAGGGGTATCTGTATTGTAAACGTGGTCAGTTTTGCTGTTAGTCGCATGCGTGACATAAGCTTGCCAGGGTGTGCCGATCCAAATACGTTTCGGCCAGATCAAACTGAAAATCGCTACCACAAGTACAGTCACCAGCCACATTGCTAAGCAGCCATCACGCTATCATGATGAACATTCCTACAAAGCCGCTAACAAAGCGGCTGTTTTCTTTCATGTAGGAGGTAAAAATGCATTAGTACATATACTTCTGACTTAGAACGGCCAAATTCACAAAATAATAATGTTTTCAGCAACATGCTGTTTTAATAGAACGGTAATTTACCGAATAAATACAATCCACATGATATGCATATTTTACTTCATGTACTCTGTTTCTTCATTTTTGGTACATGGGATTCTGAAGGTTCGTTCGATGCAGCCTCGAAGCCGTGCAGAACACAATATCCCATGGCAAGAAGACAGGACACGTAATTTGTCTGTGATATTGTCACTCACCTGCACAAGGCACGTGCTGCAGTGCAAACTGCAGTGCAGACTGCAGTGCAGACTGCAAGGCGGTCTGCAAAGTGGAATTCGAAGACAACACCTCTCTATGACTGCTCATAATTGTGTAAATCACATACATATTTTGAACTCCTTCGTGCATGACAGTTGCTCATGACGTACGTCAATATTTGCCAAAGCAGATTTGAATCCACCCTGTCCGCCTGCCCACGAGGCGCAGGCGCAGCCCCGGACGTTTGTTCCAGGCTGATAATTGGTGGGCCCACGCCAGTCGTCCATCTTAATCTCAGACCGCGTACACGTCCGACACTAACTGCACTGCTCAACGAGCATGACGAACAGTTGTAATTAGCGTCCAACAATTATTCATGATATGCATTGTCTGTAACGTTCTTGCAGCGTGTACTTAGTTGCTGGTGTTTCATTTTTGTCACAAACTTATATTTATTTCATTTCAATGACCAACGGGTTAAGACCAAATTAAAAGTATGCATACATGTTCATAAAATATCATCTTGTAGTACAAAACCAGGAAAAATACAATTCCAAATCTGTATCTTGAATACAAACTATGTAAGTACCTGCAAAGCATGGTTAAATGAAACCAAGGAGAAAAGAAGAACAGGCGTTACGAAATAAACATAACTGACACCTCCGTATATTGAAATGCGTTTGCTGTGATATGTATTCTGTTCAAAATCTCATTACCGTGCACACCAATGAGAGCTCGAGGAGCGCCAGTGAGGACTCACATTCAAACACATACGGGTGTTCGTGGAATGGTGGGGAGTGTAATGCTCAGTCTGGCTGTCTGGCGTAAAACAATGACCTGGCCACATACACGCCCCTAGCCACCAGACACACTCCTGGTTCTACGAACAGCTGATAAGCCCTGCCCTGTCCGTGACCCATACTGAGAGTCGCAGCAGGCCCAATGCCCTGCCCATCGCCGGGCCATTCCGTGCCAGTCATTTTGTCGCCAGAAACTCCCCGCTGCTGTTATAGATTCCCAGAGTTTTGGGAAGAGGGGTGGATGGGTGGAATGTTCGGAGACACCACGAGCTTTGGACAGGGGGAACATGGTCGCTTTGGGGTTCATTCTTTCCATGCAGCGCCCATAGGAGTAATGTTCAGCTTCACTACGTTTGGGGATGGGGTGGGACACGTGCCGCCCCCCGTCCTCCACCATTGACGTCGCTCCTGAGTAGGCTGAATTGAAGGCAATCAATGCCAAAATGTACATGCCTTCCCTGGCAAATGGACATTTCAGGTAACTTCATCATTGGAAGTAAACCTTTCGAGTCCAACATATCTGGGAAAGGCGTGATGCCTGCGAGGTCCCTTTCATTATAACCAATGCACAAAGCTGATTCTGTGGAAGAATATCTCTAGGATGGCACCTGCAGCACCATGTCAACGTTAAGTCTTCGTTCCATAAAAACGTCACAAACACCTCAAGCACGACATGCCAGACTCCACCACATTTCGGTGACAGTGACATGATCGCGGGACGATTTGGCGCCAAATGTCTGCAAGTTCGTGAAACAATTCCTATGGTTTTGGTACAGCTAAATTTACATCATATGGCAGGCGTTTCACCAGGCTCTTTAGTATGCACGGCCCAACATATAATTGCTGAAGGCAGACCAGATAAAAAGGGCAGAGAAGTGTAGTTAGCTGGAGTATGTTGCCGCCTGGTGCGTGTTGGTCACCCTATAGATGTGTTGTCACCTGGTGTGTGTTGTGTCACCATATAGATGTGTTGTCGCCTGGCGTGTGTTGTTCATCTTTCAGATGTGTTATCGCCTGGCGTGTGTTGCGTCACCCTATAGATGTGTTGTCGCCTGGCGTGTGTTGCGTCACCCTATAGATGTGTTGTCGCCTGGCGTGTGTTGTGTCACCCTATAGATGTGTTGTCGCCTGGCGTGTGTTGTTCATCTTTCAGATGTGTTATCGCCTGGCGTGTGTTGCGTCACCCTATAGATGTGTTGTCGCCTGGCGTGTGTTGCGTCACCCTATAGATGTGTTGTCGCCTGGCGTGTGTTGTGTCATCCCTATAGATGTGTTGTCGCCTGGCGTGTGTTGTTCATCTTCAGATGTGTTATCGCCTGGCGTGTGTTGCGTCACCCTATAGATGTGTTGTCGCCTGGCGTGTGTTGCGTCACCCTATATATGTGTTGTCGCCTGGCGTGTGTTGTGTCATCCTATAGATGTGTTGTCGCCTGGCGTGTTTGTTCATCTTTCAGATGTGTTATCGCCTGGCGTGTGTTGCGTCACCCTATAGATGTGTTGTCGCCTGGCGTGTGTTGCGTCACCCTATAGATGTGTTGTCGCCTGGCGTGTGTTGTGTCATCCTATAGATGTGTTGTCGCCTGGCGTGTGTTGTTCATCTTTCAGATGTGTTATCGCCTGGCGTGTGTTGCGTCACCCTATAGATGTGTTGTCGCCTGGCGTGTGTTGTTCACCCTATAGACGTGTTGTCGCCTGGCATGTGTTGTGTTACCCTATAGATGTGTTGTCGCCTGGCGTGTGTTGTGTCACCCTATAGATGTGTTGTCGCCTGGCGTGTGTTGTTCACCCTATATATGTGTTATCGCCTGGCGTGGTTGTTCACACTATAGACGTGTTGCCGCCTGGCATGTGTTGTGTTACCCTATGGATGTATTGTCGCCTGGCGTGTGCTGTTCACCTTATAGATGTGTTGTCGCCTGGCGTGTGTTGTGTCACCCCATAGACGTGTTGCGTGCAGTGTTGGCGATCCGATCGTGCCCTTCGAAAGGGAGTGGCTGGGGAAGGTTAGCAGGCACAGCCGGCTGCTCTTGCTACGCAGATCACTGCGACGGCAATGCTCAACATGGCAATCCACACCAGCCTTTCCAGACAGCGCCAGCGTGAGGGCATGCTCTATGTTCATGTATGTGAGATGTGTGTGTGTGGAAACCCGCCCAGATAATCGTCACAACCACCTCACGTCGGCACGCGTATGGATGTGCACGACCAGGGACTAGGCCGGGGAAAAATTTGTTGTCGATTTCGTGTTCTTAGTTTCATGCTTTCAATTAACTACGATTTATTTCCATGCTCATGCTGTGAAATAACAAAAATTTTGGCATTCTGAACATTATCCTCTTCAGGAAAGTATCCCCTAAGTTTATTTCATGATTTGGAAGTTGAATGGTGCTCTTTGACAATGAACTGCTCTGTGATAAATTATGCAAGGCACACTGAAAAGTACAAGCTGAGATTCCGATCTCACAGGTTTGAAGAAAAATACCCTCTCCGCCTTCGATTGCATCAAATATTCATCTCCACATCCAGGATTACAAAGCATAAATCCAGCCCTGGCAGTGGCCCAACATATGCTAATAAATTATTTCGGATGTAACGTTATCTATGCGGTTGAATACACCGTGGGCTAAACCGCCACGTCTTCTTTGAGGAACTGTTTAAACTGCCAGAGGATTTTTCAGCTACTTATTTATGGTCTGCGTCAGCATGAATGAAGTTTACTACAGGTTTAAGAATGTAATGACCTTAATGGACAATCATGTATAAGGTAATATCTCCCTGGTGCGCCTACAAGCAGGCGAGGTAGCATGGATAGCGTAGGGCAGGAGAGGTAGCGTGGAGGCTATCTCCCCTGGTGCTACCATGATTGCGCTCAAACAACAGCCGCTAGTGACCTGAAACTTTCAGTACATTCATATGCACACCTACTGTAACTTATGGCATCAATCAGGTTCCAGTTAGCCTTAGATTATGTCTCGTCATATCATGCAGATAAAGGGAGGTGAGAACTATCCAGGATTGATGCAGATGGCAACAGGACACGATGCAGGTAACATGCGGCATAACTATGGTCCACGATAGGACACGCAACATCTCAATAGCCAATTCTGGCCCATTCATGATCTCATGCAACGTGGGCCCTGGCAAACGAATCACGTACGCTACATTAAATCCAACAAAGCTTCTTCGTAAAAAAACATAAGTGTTTAACTACGTCAGTTTAGGTTTTTCTCTCACATATACGACGCTGTGCTGTCAATCATCGGACTCCCTGTGTCAATTGGGGTTTGAAAAAGAGCTGTACCTCTCAATCCGATCAGTCCAGGCTGGAAGTCGACCTAATTTGACACTGATCTGATCGACTTTACATAGAAGCATGAGGTAAATCCCTGGGACAGATCGAGTCATCTGATTATCTGATACGCGCTGAGAGGCTCTAACGTCCACTTTTATTTACCTGTAGCGTAGCGTCTGACCGTCACCGAATCCGCGCGGCAGGGCGGGATCATCTTATCATGGGTAGTCTGTTCAGACTGTTTTATTTGGCATCGGGCAATGGCTACCGAAGACAGCGAGAGGCGGATAGTCACTCCCCCGGCCTGTCGCGGGAGGCTCCAACCACAGGGAGGCTGCTCCAACAGGGAAGTCTGCCTCCTGCCCGGCATGCGGTGTTCATTGTCCAACTCCTCAATCACGGACGCTAGGGGTGGGGGTGGGGGTGGGGGGTGTAGCTCAGTGGTCAAGCTGAGCGTCAGGCAAGCCAGAGGTACGGGGTTCGATTCCCCGCGGCGCCCACCCTTCCTGCCAGGGTGAGAGGCAGGCAACGCCATATGGCTTCAGCTGCTGAGTGCGTCGTAAAGTCACAACCACCACAAGGACGCCATGGGTCGCTGAGTATGACGTGTTCGCCGAGTATGACGTGGCCGCTGAGTATGACGTGGTGGCCGAGTATGACTTGGCCGCCACTTTTCTCCGCCCCCCCCCCCGCTCCCCCAATGGTGAACACTAACGGCGAACGGCTGGTGTCTGTCAACGAAGAGACATGTCGATTTTCTGGCTGATGAAATGCACATTCCAGCTGTATCGCTGGTTAGTGCCTGCTCGCTGAACTTAAACAGCTGCAATGCACACGAAATCTGCTGCGTTGAACTATCAAATACCGCCTTGGCTGGAATAATTCCTCCTAATGTATGACAGTCCTATGCATATGTGTGACATCCCTACGTATGTTCAACGCATAAATGATATGATTACATAAAATGTTTGATGAAGCCTGTACACCCCATGCCATACTGCCAGCCATCCACATGGCGCCTGCGTGGGATGACGCATCACCTCCATGGAAGCATTACAGCCTAGGTGCACCCCACGACACATACTGCCAGCCATCCACATGCCGTCTACGCAAGATAACGCATCACCTCCATGAAGCTACATGTTATGTTTGCCTGAGAAGTGCAAAACAAAATGCTATTTAGGGAACTCCGCAGGGGATTCACAGTAAAATATGGGGATGGAACATTACAGTGCTTAGACATTTTCATTCCACACAGCACCACTAGGCAGGCTGTTCAACATCATCACGTCTTCTCCCCTTCGGTAGAGCCCATGGTTCCAGGGAGCTGAAAATGGTCCGTGCGGGATCGTCAGAAATAGGCAGGAACGGCTGCATTACTTCATGCTCAGATCGAACACACTGGGACTGATGGAGTACCTAGGTACGAAGTGTGACTTTCAACATCGAAAATACACAGTGCAGCCGTTCATTAACAGTTGACTTCATGACTACACTCCTTGCGTGGGTGGATCCAGGGATTTCCGTGGTGGCATTCGTTTGGAGAGGCATCATTTCCTCGTAGAGGCGCCATTGCGGAAGTATCTGGAGGCACACCTGCAACTGAAAAATCTGTCGAGCGGGGAGAAGGGGTGGGTGGTTGGAGAATTGCACTTCAGCCTTCTCGGAGAAGCACCTTTTCCCGGTCACAGGGGCGCAACCTTTCCATGGGGAGAGGGGGCGAGAGGCGAACATGCCCAGTGCCCCTGTATCTGCCCCGGACTCATTGTCTAATGATGCTGACTGAGGAGCCATTTGACGGTCCCTGAGGACTACATAACCATCCCAAGGTCTCCTCCTCCATGGCAGCCCATTGCCAGCCATGGACTCTCATGGGCCACATCGTCCGAACATCTAAGATACGGATAACCATCTCTCAGCCCATGAGTCTTCGAAGCACATCCAACAATTTCCAGACCCTCTCCCACCGCCTCCCGGAGCGCCATCGAATCATGTGTAAAAATGCACTGTATGCCTTAGACTCAAATATTATTGCCATTTTCAGGTTCATTCTTCTTCCAGGCCGTCAAGCATCCCAGGGCTCACCAGATTCACTCCCGATGTACCCCAGACATTTTAAAGCGCGCAGGAGCTTCTTTGGTGCCGCCTTCGGGTACCGTTGGGCCCAGAATGACGCTGTAGCTGACCCCAAACATTAATACAAATGGCACAAAAAGGAACCCACTTAATGCATCATAATCTACACGATTTAGCACGGTTATCCAACCACCTATGGGACACCTTTTACCGGCCGTATGCTGTGTTTGGGGTCTCATCAACTGCATCAGTTATACAGCTGGACATTTGTAATTCGTAAGCACAAAAACATGACCATTCAAAAGTAGATCCATAAATAGCACTGAAGAGACAGGCGCTTTTGCTTCCTGCTGTCTGAAAGGCGACGGGAACCGAGGAGACTGCTTTGGATGGGGCGCCGCTTAAACCGGGGAATACTAGGTAGCATACCATACCAGGGACTGCCGGGTAGCATACCATACCGGGGCATATCGGGTTGCATGCCACACCTGGGCATACCGGGTAGCATACCATACCGGGGAATATCGGGTAGCATACCATACCTGTGCATACCGGGTAGCGTACCACACCGGGGCATACAGGGTAAGAAGTGACATGTTAGCGATGACATTCATCTCGACAGTGATGCATGCCAACTTGCTGAACCGCTGGAGACACACATCACACCTTTAGAGTGGAACATCTATCTTCTGCACAGAGGGACACATTTAAAAGTTTAAATGTGTATTATGTATGTGTAATGTAAAGGATATGCAATTTATGTGTTAAATGTGCTACAGTTCTGTAGCAAACGAAACCGGGAAAATGGAGCCTGTCCCTAGGTGGACTTCGCGGAACGAGATGTCCTTTCGTTGCAATGTGGATCAATCGCCAATGTTTATGTGATGAAAATTCATAAACACACTCACCCCACCCCATCCCAGCTAGGACACATACCGACTCATCTCCGGGGCATAGTGCTTATTCAAAGTCGATCACGTGAGCCTGTGCGAAGGATTGCGTTCAGGTGATGTATTTTCCACCAAGAGCGTCATTGTACAATCCTAGATACACTACCAAATGGTGATCACATAAAAGAAATAGTTAGTACAGCTCTGTAATGGCCATTCAATTTCTGCTACGCCACGTAAATGTTATTTGAAGTAATGTGGTTCTTGTCATTGAACACGAATGCGATTCAGTAGCATTAGGACTTGACATGACAATGAGGCGGTGCCAAGTGAATGGGACCGCTGTCAGAACTGGAGGAGCCGGAGGGGGAGGAGGGTCAAAGCGCTCGGATCACGAGCGTGTCACACCTACACAGCAACACATGCAAGGACGTGCGGCTCAGCCTGCGCCGTCAGCAGCTGGCTTACTTTGCAGGCTGGGCGGCAGCGCGTTGCCGCCGAAGAAGGGGTATCCCTGCAGCGCGGGCGGCCACAGACCCGCGTGCAGGCCCGGGTAGAGGCCGAACGGCGGCCGCTGGCCCACCAGGCCGTTGGGCACCGCCGGCGGCGGCGGCTTCACGGGACCCGGGCTGAACCGCTGCTCGGACAGCCGCTCGGACAGCTGCTCGGAGAGCCGGCGCTCGCAGGTCGCCGCCGGCTCGTCCTCGTCGGCCGACAGCCGCTCCACGTTGAGCGGCGACTCGGCCGACCGGTCGCTGGCCGCCTCGTCGTCGGGCTCGTGCGACTCGTCGGGCTCGTCGGGCTCGTGCGCGGCGTTGGGCTCGTGCGCGTGCGGCACGTCGCGCGGCCGCGGCGCGTGGTCGGGCCGCAGCAGCGAGTCCATGCTGAAGCTGAGGCCGGCGGCGGCGCGCGGCCGCGTCTCGCCGGCGGCCGAGACTCGCGTGAACGCCGAGCCGGCGCCCGTCGACAGCGGCGCCGTCGACATGTTGAGCGCCGACATGGCGGCCGGCGCGGCGCCGGCCGCGCCGCCGCTCTGGTCGGCTGGTGCGGTCAGCGCGCCGGTCGCGGCGCGGCGGCGACACTGAGGTGGTGCCGGGCCGGGCCGGGTCGGGTCGGGCCGAGCGGCGCGACGCGCTATCGGCCGGACGGCGGCGCCGGGCGACTGGCGGCCGCCCCGCCGCTCATCGCTGGGGGCGGGAGGCGTGCGATCGGTGGGCGGAGCCGGCGGCGGCGGCCGGCCAATGGGCGGCGCCGGCACAGCGCCGCCGACGCGCCGCCGGTGACTGGTGATAGCGATGAGTTCTGATGAGATTTTACACGGCGATCATTGAATTAAAGAGAAAAACTTGAGCAAACACGACATAATGGCAGGAAAAACGGGATTTATTGGGACGTCGGCCGGCGCGCAGGATCGGCAGATGTTGCCGAGGTCGAGCAGTTGGACTTGGTAAACAAGGTGACGGAGGTGGCGTTGTCGCCGGCGCAGCGATGAGTGGTCGGTGCGGAGACCAGGCAGTTGGTAACCTGCCATGGCAGCCGAGAGATATGTGCCATAGTCGACATGGACGCCGGTCAACATAAGGCTTCACATGAATGTCGACAACGGTTCTCAAGTCGAGCCGAGAGCGGAAGGCTGTCAGGCAGCCAGAAGCCCGTGCGGAAGCCGCTGTCAGGCAGCCAGAAGCCCGTGCGGAAGCCTCTGTCAGGCAGCCAGAAGCCCGTGCGGAAGCCTCTGTCAGGCAGCCAGAAGCCCGTGCGGAAGCCGCTGTCAGACCACCCGAAGCCCGTGCAGGGGGGGGGGGGGCTGCCGAGAGCTCGACGCAGGAACCGGAGCCATCGGACAGAAGCCGTACGCTGCAGGTCGGGACGGCAAAAACCCGCCCATCAGCATTCAAACCGTCGCCGACCGCATTCCGAGTGGCCGGGAGTGGCAGCCAACACCTCGCGCGACTATTAGAGCGGCGAGCCGGGTAATACCGCCACTGGTGCGACCATGTGAATACACATGCCCGTCATGTAATTATTACCCGCCACGGCACGCCGTCTGAACGGTAATTTCAGGTACTATTCAAGGTCAGCGGGTTCCACTCAGTAGCGCAGCCAAAGAAGGGACATGACAGACAATCGTACCTCCCCGATACCTATGTTTACCTCTCTCCCATTGACAGTCACCGGTCATCAGATCCTTCCTCCTGTGTCGTTGACTTTCCCATTCCTTGCCTGATTTCCGTCTGCGCGCCTGGTTTTACCCGAAGGCACGTCAGCATGATAACCGATAGCCCCATACTCGAGCACGTACTCCCCATCGGATTTGGCACGTTGCATTTGGCATTTTCAACTTCTTTTTGGTTAGGAATGCTGTGGAAAAGTATCGGTCAAGTGGAAGCGATATGGAACTATGGATTGTAGAACACTTGGCTTGGTGATATTATTGCAGGTAAAATATACCAGTTCTGGTGCTTATTTACTGCTTAAAATGCTTCTAGTCATACAATACCGACTGATATCAGTATTCATATATGCCTTAAAATTCCGGCACTTAATGTTCCTCTCACAGTTTCAGTGAGCATATGAACGTATTACAGTTCAAAGAACGTTTATTCTTGTACACAGATTACTGACGAAATAATTGACAGTCTACATCTCATTAATGACGGCATAGTGATGTCAGCAGAGATAATTGTCCCATGAGGGTGGAAAAAGCCTTGTTAAGGTTCAAATGTGGTTTCCTGAGCCCGAACAGGCATAGACAGGTGCGAGACGGAGCGGCATGTTCAACAGGCGACAATAACGCTTCCGTTGATAGTTCACCCACGTGGTCAGGTGGGTGACAGGGGTAGACTGCGGGCCATCACACTGGCCTGTATACGTGACGGTTCCGTTCATAGTTCACCTACGTGGTCAGGTGGGTGACAGGGGTAGACTGCGGGCCATCACACTGGCCTGTATACGTGACGGTTCCATTGATAGTTCACCTACGTGGCCAGGGGGCGACAGGGGTACACTATGGGGCCATCAGTGGCCGGTGCCCAAGGGCGTCGCCACCGGGGGGGGGGGCAGTCGCCCCCTGCCGTGAGACTGGGGGGGGGCGCCGCCCCCACCCTGAACTTTGAGGAGGCCCCTATCCGGAAATGCACAGGAAAAAGTGAGCAAGGAGGCCGACGAGACATGAGAGACCTCCAAGACGTGAGAGGAGGCCCCTAATTTGAAGAAGGAGCCACCTAGGAGAGGATAGGAGGCCCCAGAAATCAAGAGAGTGCCAACAATTGGCACGGAGGCCCCCAGGAATGCAAAGGAGGCCCCCAGGATTGCAAAGGAGGCCCCCAGGATTGCAAAGGAGGCCCCAGGATTGCAAAGGAGGCACCAGGATTGCAAAGGAGACCTGCAGGATTACAAAGGAGGCCCCCAGTATTGCAAAGGAGGACTCCAGGAGGCCCAAGGATAAGGAGGCCCCATGATTGCAAAGGAGGCCCCCGTGATTGCAAAGGAGGCCCCCAGGATTGCAAAGGAGGCCCCCAGGATTGCAAAGGAGGACTCCAGGATTATAAAGGAGGCCCCCAGGATTGCAAAGGAGGCCCCCAGGATTGCAAAGGAGGCCTGCAGGATTACAAAGGAGGCCCCCAGTATTGCAAAGGAGGCCTCCAGGATTATAAAGGAGGCCCCCAGGATTGCAAAGGAGGCCCCCAGGATTGCAAAGGATCCCCAGGATTGCAAAGGAGGCCCCCATGATTACAAAGGAGGACTCCAGGATTGCAAAGGAGGTCCTCAGGATTGCAAAGGAGGCCACCAGGATTGCAAAGGAGGCCCCAGGATTCAAAGGCGATACAAAGGGGCCCCAGGACCCCAGAAAGCCCCATGATGAAAGGAGGCCCAATAGGGAACGGAGAAGAAAAGAAAGGAGCCAAAGATAAGCCAGTGGATATGAGATGAGGTTTCGGGGACACAAAAGCAGTCCCCAAACGGGTAAGGTTCCACCAAGATAGAAAAGGATAATCCAGAAAAGTGGCAGGAAGCACCTAATTCGGAAGAGGACGATATAATATTGGAAATGAGAGCGTATGATGAACGAGGAAGCCCGTAAAATAGGAGAGAAGGCCAATTAGATAAGAGGGATGGCTCCCAGGCGAGAAAGAAGGCTTGAAGACGGGTAAGAAGGTCCTCAGGAAATGACAAGGTAACTGAGATAGGAAAGGTTGCTTGTAATTTGGAAGAGGAGGCACCTGAGAGAGAACAGGAGTCCACCAGGAGATAAGAGGCCAGCCATAAAATGGGCAAAGATAGAATCAAAACACAGAACAGGAGGCCCCGAAGACGTGAGAGGAGGCCCATAATTTGAAAAAGAAAGCCTCTAGAAGAGAAAAGGAGGCCCCTGCCGGACTCCAGAGGAGTCCCTCGAGATGGAATAGGAGGTATCCAGGGCCGAATGAGGCCCCGACGACCGGAAGGAATTCCCAGGAAATGAGAGGAGTGGTAGGTAGCAGGTATGGAAGGAGGCGAGGTTTCCAAAATTGAAGATCCCCTCAAGACGGGTAAGCTTTGCGAGGACAAAGGAGGAGGCCCACGAGGCGTAGCAGGAGGCCCCTACTTTGGCAGAGGATGGCCCTGAAACATGAGAGGAAGCCCCATGCCATGTTAAAGGGGCCCCAGGATGTGGGAGGAGGCCCTCCAAAACGGGAGAGGAGGACCATTGAATATGGAGGAGGGTAGGACGCACGAGAAGACGTCCAAAACCGGTAAAGAGGCTCCAGGAAATGAGACGAAACCCCTAAGATGCGAGAGGTCTATAATTTGCAAGAAGCCCCTGAAATGGCAGGAGTCGTGCCGGGGTACTTGAAAATCACGACATGGGCCCAAAAAGATCCGGCCGGGGCCCCTGCAAATCACGCTGAGCCTAGGGGTACCAAACATGCATGCCCGGACCATGAAAATCACGCTAGGGGCACGATAGGTCGTACCGTTCCCCAACAGTATCATTGGAACACAAATGAAGCCGGGGCAACGAAAAACAATCCGGACATGGATAATCACTCTGGGGTCCCAACAGTGACACCAAAAGCATCCAAAACGTATTGGACACCCACAAAGTGTCGAGGTCGCTAAAACTCGCGCTATGGATCCAAGCAAATGACGTCGAGACACAAAAGATTACATTGGACTAAAAACGTCGCGTCGCAGCCCTTGAAAATCTCACTGGGGACCAAAAAGGTCGCGCCTGGACCCCAAAGGTTGCAGCTGCCCCAAAAATCAATTATCAACCGGAATGTCACTCTGCGCCCCAAAAAATGGGGTCAAAGTCCCCCCAAAACCCGTTGGACACTGGAAAAAAACGTGTCAGGGCACCGAAAAAAATCGCACCTGGAGACCGAAGAATCGTACCAGGAACCAAAAATATCACACGGACCTTTAATAAAATAGAACTCGATGTCCAAAAGTTCACACCGGGACTCGATCGAATCGACCCCAGCACCGGAAAATTAAGAACAGGTCCGGAAAAAAATTACCCGGAGGGCATTTATACTCCGAAAGGTGCCATCGGCTGAAAAAAGTCCTTCGGTGGCCGCAGTGACATATTAAAGGGGCAAATGCCCCCTCCTTCCTAAGAGGGATATTCTCCCAAGAATCGAGCCGAGGCCCCCAAAAGTCGCGCTGGGGCCACAAAAATTCGCGTCGGTCCACCAGAATTCGCGTAGGGGCTCCAAGTAAATACGGCGGGCCCCAGAAAACTCGCTCCGAGGCACGAAAATCTGCAACAGGAACCGCCAAGATCGCGTTGGGGTCACAGCTAAGTACAACGCACCCCGCAAACTCGAACCAGTCCCACCAAATTTCGCGCTCGGACCCACAATTCCCATCGGTAGTACCAAAAATTTGGTCTGGGCATCAAAAATTACCGTCGGGGCTGCCAACAATTGGTGTCTAGGGCCCCACATAGGCACCGTGTGACCCCCAAAGTCGCATCGGTATCCGAAAAATAAAGCCCTAGCCCTCCAAAATAAGGAGGGATTCCAAAAAAAAGTCCGTGTCAGGACAATGGTTCTGGAGTACCGAACATGTCATCAGATACCTTTACAAATCGCGTACGGCATCGAACAACATACCGGAGCTGGAAGAAAATCGAGGTGAGATACAAAAACATGCCGCCAGGGACTCGAAAAATCAGGCCGGGATTCGGAATTTAAAGAAAATTCAGAAGAGATCCACAAAAATCGCGTTGAGCCCAGATAACTGGCGTTGGGTCCCGGAACCACGCGCCTGGGCGCGATAAGTCGCGCTAGGACCCATACAAATCGCACCGAAGCCCCAAAATCGTACTGGGGCCCCACAAATATGTGTCAGAAGCCCCAAATAAACACAGCGGGACCCCAAGAGCACAACGGGGACCGAAAATGCGACTGGCCCTCCAAAGCGCAGTCTCGCAAAAAGCGACAGGGCCCGAAAACATGCGTTGAAGTCATAACTATATATACCGGGAACTCTAAAAAAACAAAACAAAAAAACACCGGAAGCTCTCAAGGCACACAGGGGCCATACGACCAGATAAGGGCCTGAAAAGAGGCTGGGGCGCCGCAAAAAACAACATGGTCCCAAAACGAACAAAAATACCGGGCACTAAGTAAACGCATCGAGATCTTTGAAAGCGCCCCGACAACTAAAAAAAATATTCGGTGCGCAAAAAAAGCAACAAACCCTAAAACGAGCAGGGGTTTCGAAAATGCGTCGGGACTCTAACAAAAATGGATTGGAGCCCTAAGACACATCCGTAGACGAAGAAATACGAAACGGGTCCAAAGAAGTACACGCAGGCAGGGCCTCGGTTCGGTAGCCAACCTGGAAGCATGTTTAATCAAAAATATGAGGTGCATCAAAGCTCAGCGGGTATCCTCATTTCTTCACCATAAAATATGGGAAGTAGGGAACTAATGATCGAATTTAGTTAATCGAATTTTCGCAGCGAACGCCCATACGAAGCATTTTATCACGTCAGATATGGCGCAAGTCTATCATGTGGCAGCAATTAGCAAAGCGTAGGACGCCCAGCAGAATCCGTAGCATCGCACGAAGTGTGGCGAATGCGCCGAATGCGCAAGATGGGTGTGCACGTGCACTAACGTTGGCGTCGTGGCGACCGGGCACTATGAACTGGAATGTCTGAAATTGGGAATTTTAACATTTTAACACGCGCCCTGGAGGGCCTCTGAGAATTACGCGCACTGGAGGGGGGCGGATTCCGCCCCCCCCCCTAAGATCTCGGCTCCTAGCAAAGCTGGAGGAACGAAATTCGCAGGGTGGATGGGCACGGTAGTGAACTCTATTGTGTGCAATTTTCGTGACCTTAGGTCAATATCTTCAAGGTCAAATGAGGTCAGATTGACAAAATTTTCCGGTTTTGCGTGGCTTGGCTTGTCATCGTTATGGATCGCTGTGATTGTGTTTAAACGCTCAACAATGGGCATCAATGATGTTTTGGACATTACTAATGATGCAATGCAGATGCTAGACCCAACATTTGACCTCAGGTCACCTATATAGCACCACTTTATCAGGTCAGTTACCTGTTCCAGTTACCGGAACCGGCTGCCCGCCCGACTGCTCCGTCGGGCAGCTCGGAGCAATCGGCTTCGTGAAGAAGGGAGTGAAGTACATGAATAAAGTATGGAAACGCAATGACAAACAGTACAAATGACAACCAGTAGTGCATTTATGGCAACATTCCAGTTGATCAAGTTTGGTTCCATTAACCTGTCATGAACTTGACCTGACTTGACCTTGGTGACCTAACATGACCTTGAAACTATACAGCATATCAATATGCATCAAACAAGTCGCTAGTGTTGCCTAGAACACTTCCCTTTTGTCAGTATACTGGAAGCGCATCAGCGCCGATTTTTGCGGTCTGGCGCTATAACATTTTTTTACTTTAGCGGCCCCTAACTTGAAAAATGTTCGGCCGATTTCCATTTTTCCTGCTTTAAACGACGCGCCGTTCATTTCTAAGCAGGTACACCGAAAATCGCGTATATCGACCGGTAAAATCTGCAGTTATTTGCGAAAAACCGGAGGGGTGGGCGGATTTCGCCCCCCCTCCAGTGCGCGTGTTAAAGTGATTTGTGTAGGTGTAATTTCAGCAGTGCGAGGTGACTTATCAAGGGATACCAAAAGAATACACTCGAACAGGGTGGGGAGCTAGGTTTGAAATCCGACGAATCAGAAACGATAGTGGTAGATTAGGCCCCTCCACAGGATAATTCAGTTGATCACTAATTATTTTATTTAATAAAGTCCCCTTTGGCAAAATAGTGGTCGAAATCGGAAGACTTTATTGAGTAGTTGGACCCACTCCAAATACGTTTGCCCCCCTCCCCTTGACGCAAATATAGGTGCGTCACAGGTTCCACAATAATTTTCAGAAACTTACGCCCATGGAGCAAAGCCAACATTGCGGTGGAAAATTCTCCCTCACAAGCATACAAAACAACACCGATGACCCATATTAAATGGGAGAAATGATGTTTTAAAATGTATTTTCTTCCTACAAAGTTGTCTTCTGTGATTACAGCCTGCATGATTAGAGCTTCCCAGCTTCAATACCTTCTCAACGACATAATTTACAAAACGGTACAGCACAGCGATAACCATGGGCGTGACGGCGTGGAATTCGAAGGGTTTGCATTATTTATGCATTGTCATTGTCACATTGTTGCATTGCCAATGATGCATTGTTGTTCAATGCTTGTTCTTGCCGTGAATTTTTTCGCGGAGGATTTATTATTTTAGCTTCTGTGCCAAGTGCCTTGCGGCCAGCACCAAATGTTATTAAAAAATTAATAAATCCCTAAGATGACGATCAGAAAACCAATTCAATCCACTTCTCGTTGTCACCTTCGCGAAATTGTCGTCCTAGGACTGATAAATGATCGTTTAAGCTTGTTTATGAGATCAAGCTGGTGGGAATGACTAACAGTAGTGATGAACCTAGCTATATTCAGTTAAACTTGGTGGACATAGAAGTGGGTTGATCAATGGGAGATATCTTTAAGATATGCTCAGCACGAGCCCCACCAGCTCGCTACAATCTAGAGGCCAACGGGAAGATTCTTCTCGTCGATAAAGCATAAAGATGTTGGTTTGTTTTGGCACTGACGTATTTATCCACATTTGCTTATTTATACCCTGGTATGGCTCAGTTCTCAGCGAAAAAAAAAAGGTTCTTGCTTTGCGTTTTGCGTAAATGATGCACCATGCCAAGAACAAACAAGACATTAATATGAAATCATGTTCCCATTCGGGAACCATACTAAGAGACTAAAAAGCAATAGGAGGCCCTAACGCAGTGGAGGCCCCCTTTCGGGGAGCAGGAGGCCCCCTATCAACATTGCCCCCCCTGGAAGAATTTCGTGGCGACGCCACTGCCGGTGCCCACGACGTTTCCGTTTTGAGAGTTGGCTGACGTGGTCAGGTGAGCGACAGAGGTACACTACGGGCCATCCATCACACTGGCCTGAGTCTGTGGCAATGCTGCCGGTGCTGTGATGCCGGGACGTACGGCAGCCACCAGCGCAATACGTCACCGCCGAATGGTACCGTGTGCACGGGCGGATCCAGACAATGGGGAGGGGGAGAGGGAGGGGTATTCGTCTGGAGGGGCGCCACCGATTGCGAACATTTCAGCGGAGTGCGCTCGGGTGTCCCTGGGGGGGGGCGACGCATCTCCATGGTAGGCGGGGTAACATGCCCTGTGCCCACCCCCTTGGATCTGCCCCTGGCCGTGTGTGGAGGTAAGACGACGTGTGCCCACCTGCCCCGGAAATTGGCGGCCAAAGGCCCATGTCATGGGCACGCCCCATGTTTGCTCGGCAGTGGTGCAAACATAGTAGCTGAGCCGTGGCCTACAGAGCCACGCTGTGTCTGCCAGCAGAATATGAAATGTGTGAATATGTTGTGAGTCACACGGATCAGGACATCCGAAGCCCAACGGTCAAGGAGGTCAGAAGTTTCTGTGCTCAGCACAGCAACTACTCGGTGTGCTGATACCTCCATTGACACGCTTGCAAAATCTGGTCAGTATTGATGACAGACGAATTCGCGCTGCAGCATGGCTGATAGCCAACCAACCAACCATGGTTTTCCACTGAAGCATTCGGCGGCCAACCTTGTTCTGCCGGAACAATGAACAAAAGGAAAAGGTACAAAATTGAGCCATCAGCACATGTTTATTTGACGTTGGGTCCGACACTCATTCCATACCACACCGCCGTCGGGTGTGCTTTCCGGCCATTAACAGCAGCACCTAAATACATAATTTAATATTTCCATTAAGCTTCATGGAAAGAAACCATAATATATCCCATTTAGCCTGCCAACATTTGTGGTAAGTGCCGCCCTTGATGCCGATGGTCAATATTGCTACTTAAGGCCATGAATGACTGAAACCTTTCGCTCTCATATAGCTTCCAGAAATATACAGTGGTAATATTGTACGTGGCCCTGGCTTCATACCTCGTTTATTCACCACGCTGATCACTGTGGTGTGAATGTTCGGGTATTGGAAGTATCTGGTGGTAAAGCCTGATGTGAACATTGTGTACAGGTGAGGGAACACATGGGTAAATACTCAGATTTTAGTAGCACTGATCCACAATGTCAGGCCAGCAAGCCTACTAACGATCCTACTGAAGATAGGATCCTACTGGAGATAGCGGGGCCTGATGTAGAACGTCGTATGTTTGAGAGTATTAGTTGCACCACGTAAGATGACCTCACTATTCGTTCAATTCAATGGACATGATCATAGTATATTCGCGCAATTACCCTTGCAAACTATCAAATAAAACAACTGTATAAAGCGGACGCATGACTGTTATAGCACCTTAAGTGGATCAGTGTGCAGATGCGTCGTCAGCACAGCTCTATCGAACAGTACTACCGCACTCAACACCAGGGGCAATGAACTAGGCGAGAGGCCCGCCCTGTTGCACTATACAGGATCCGCCGACACGAGACTGGTGCGCTGGGCGGAGTTCGACGGAGCGGTACGAGCCACCGCATAGAAGGGCCGCTCCTCCACACCGCAACACACGCCCAATCGTTATCGGCCACCTGCTTCGTCTTCAAACGAGCGCGAGATAATGCGGCGGCGCATCACGAAGCAATGCACGTGACGGTGCGTCGGTGAAACGCACACGGCCGCACGTCAAACGCAGCAACGCAACTCCTATCATTTAAACCAGTACAACGGCCTCGAACGTTTTCTTGGCGCATCTTTTTGGGCGTAAAAACGCAAAAAAAACGGATCAATCACTTTCAGTCGATTCATTACATAGGATCATGCGTGTATCCATATGGGATCATGTGTGTTGAAGCTACGTGTGTGGGTGGTACACGTGCAGGCACATGTCATCTCCACTCAATGGTCATGCGCCGATGTTCTGATGATGTTCTGCGCTGATGAGCGTGCGCAAGCGTTCTGCGGCCGTTGCGGTTCGGCCTGGTTGTACCAACCGGGATCGGCCGCCTCAGCTGGATCCGATGCAGAGCTGCCAACAAATGTTCAGGCTGTTACCCAGAAACCGACACCGGTTGGCCCATCACCTGGCTGTTCTGCCTGCTGTTGCTTAACAGAAAATACGAAGGTCAAGTTTGGTTGAAGTAAATATCGATCAAGAGACACAAATTTTAAAAGGTCGGCGGTTGTAGAAAAACACGCACTTCGAATATATTTATTTATGCACTTATTTATTTAATTTACATCCCTTAGCCACACAGGCAGTGGCTATTCTTAGCACCTCGTGATGGGAAAAACGGTCAATATGGGGCAGAACATGCACACTATTCACACAAACAGGGAAGCAAGCAAACAAACAGAACAAATAGCAGACCGGTCGAATCATTTGTAATGCTTATGCTTGAATCAGTCTGATACTCTGAAACACTCTGGACCTAGTCGTCTCCAGTTCTGTCTCCGGCTCCATTTACCAGATATTCCAGCTGTTTTCACCGGCCGAATTGACATGCACTTCGGTGTCAACTACACCAGGCCATCATCATCACCTCAACATCAACTCCTCCTCTCCGGGTTCACCGGCACGGGCCCACCAGCCCCGGACCGGTCCGGTCCTGACCTGCCCGGCGCGGCCAGGGTCGCACCGGGCCGGCCCAGGTTCCGGCGTCGGCGCCGACGAGTGCCAATAGCCGGCGCTAACGAGTCACAAATGGTCAGCTGCCGCGCCGGACACGGCCGCGCCCGCGCGCGCGCGCCATTGATCGCCGCGCCGGCACGTCATCGGCGCGGCGAGCGCGCCGATCAGCGTCCAGCTTTGATATGGAGATGCGACGCCCATCAGATACGTGCCATTGGCTTTGGGCGCGCGCCGGCGCCGGCGCGTGCCGCCGGCTTAGCCGCCGATCCGGGGGATACGACGGGCGGCGGCCGGTGGCCGGCTCACAGCGTGGCTGCCTAGCGCGGCCGGACACACAGCCACCGACAGGGCGGACAGTGTCGGCACTGTCGCCGGACACACAGCCACCGACAGGGCGGACAGTGTCGGCACTGTCGCCCGACACACAGCCACCGACAGGGAGGGCGGACAGTGTCGGCACTGTCGCCGGACACACAGCCACCGACAGGGCGGACAGGGTCGGCACTGTCGCCGGACACACAGCCACCGACAGGGCGTACAGTGTCGGCACTGTCGCCCGACACACAGCCACCGACAGGGCGGACAGGGTCGGCACTGTCGCCGGACACACAGCCACCGACAGGGCGGACAGTGTCGGCACTGTCGCCGGACACACAGCCACCGACAGGGCGGACAGTGTCGGCACTGTCGCCGGACACACAGCCACCGACAGGGCGGACAGTGTCGGCACTGTCGCCGGACACACAGCCACCGACAGGGCGGACAGTGTCGGCACTGTCGCCCGACACACAGCCACCGACAGGGCGGACAGTGTCGGCACTGTCGCCGGACACACAGCCACCGACAGGGCGGACAGTGTCGGCACTGTCGCCGGACACACCGCCACCGGCAGGGCGGACAGGGTCGGCACTGTCGCCGGACACACCGCCACCGACAGGGCGGACAGTGTCGGCACTGTCGCCGGACACACAGCCACCGACAGGGCGGACAGTGTCGGCACTGTCACCGGACACACAGCCACCGACAGGGCGGACAGGGTCGGCACTGTCGCCGGACACACAGCCACCGACAGGACGTACAGTGTCGGCACTGTCGCCCGACACACAGCCACCGACAGGGCGGACAGTGTCGGCACTGTCGCCGGACACACAGCCACCGACAGGGCGGACAGTGTCGGCACTGTCGCCGGACACACAGCCACCGACAGGGCGGACAGGGTCGGCACTGTCGCCGGACACACAGCCACCGACAGGGCGGACAGTGTCGGCACTGTCGCCGGACACACAGCCACCGACAGGGCGGACAGTGTCGGCACTGTCGCCCGACACACAGCCACCGACAGGGCGGACAGTGTCGGCACTGTCGCCGGACACACAGCCACCGACAGGGCGGACAGTGTCGGCACTGTCGCCGGACACAGCCACCGACAGGGCGGACAGTGTCGGCACTGTCGCCGGACACAGCCACCGACAGGGCGGACAGGGTCGGCACTGTCGCCCGACACACAGCCACCGACAGGGCGGACAGTGTCGGCACTGTCGCCGGACACACAGCCACCGACAGGGCGGACAGGGTCGGCACTGTCACCCGACACACAGCCACCGACAGGGCGGACAGTATCGGCACTGTCGCCGGACACACAGCCACCGACAGGGCGGACAGTGTCGGCACTGTCGCCCGACACACAGCCACCGACAGGGCGGACAGTGTCGGCACTGTCGCCCGACACACAGCCACCGACAGGGCGGACAGTGTCGGCACTGTCGCCGGACACACAGCCACCGACAGGGCGGACAGTGTCGGCACTGTCGCCCTGCCGCCCTGGGCGCACACAGCCACCGACAGGGCGGACAGTGTCGGCACTGTCGCCGGACACACAGCCACCGACAGGGCGGACAGTGTCGGCACTGTCGCCGGACACACAGCCACCGACAGGGCGGACAGTGTCGGCACTGTCGCCGGACACACAGCCACCGACAGGGCGGACAGTGTCGGCACTGTCGCCGGACACAGCCACCGACAGGGCGGACAGTGTCGGCACTGTCGCCCGACACACAGCCACCGACAGGGCGGACAGTGTCGGCACTGTCGCCGGAGAAGGCCTGACTAACGCCACCTGGTAGGACAGGGCACTGTCAGGGACGGTAGAGGCTAATGCTACCTGGAAGGACAGGGTACTGTCAGGGACGGCAGGGTTGACCATGCGGGAAGACAAGGGTTGACTACACTCGGTGATAGGCACAGAAGACCGGGGGGGGGGGGGCACTTGTAAAAACAGGGCACTGTCAAGAACGGTAGGTGCTAAAACCACCTGGAAGGACAGGGCACTGTCAGGGACGGTAGGGTTGACCATGCGGGAAGACAAGGGCTGACCACGCTCGGCGATAGACACAGAAGGCCGGGCCAATGGCGGCAAGGTGCCCCCTGACGGTGGCAAAGGTGGCCCCGTGACGGTGGCAAGGTGGCCCCGTGACGGTGAAACAGTGATCCCGTGGCGGTGGTAAGGTGGTTCCGGGATGGTGGAACAATGGCTGACAGGGAGCATTTTTCATTAATGTCACTGCTGACACCGCTGGTAAAGAATAATAAAATGTGTTATACAAATAGGAAAATGGTTGGTATGGGCATTAGTATAGCACTTACGAAACTGGTTTGCAACATGAAAATGTATTACGCAAATTTGTGATTGAAAAGGCCTAAAGTACAATGAAAAGCTTTCAGCTGCAAGCCATTTTCAGTTCAAGTATCAACAATAACAATATGCAGGAGAATGCCACGGGCAGAAGTTTCAAAATGATCGTTTTCTTAGCCCATTCTTTTCAGTCAATACCCATACTGTCATCCAAATGAAGAAAGATGTATCTTGCCATTCTGGTCAGTGCAATTTCCATCTCTATTGCCTTGGCTAGTATGAATACATGAAGACGATAATTTATTAATTTTGCATTTCAGTTGCACATCTGCATAACAAGAGCCAATGGGCGTCGAGGCGTGGTTAGAAACCAATAACATGGGGTTTTCATGTCACGAGTTCTCGCGATTGACACCACACTTGCAGACGAAAGCTTTTCATTGTACTTTAGGTCTTCTCGATCACAAATTTAAAGAATACATGGGTCACGGGTGTTTTAAGCAGCTATAATTACATGATAATTATGGGTGCTGTCTCACATTATCCCCTATTAAGCTAAAGCATGCTATACAAACCGTGGGTGTGCCAAAGCACCGCTCCCCATAACAACACGGTTCCCCATCGTTGAAAGGTGGTCTGGTGCGGGCGGTCCGCCGGAGTACCCCGGAACACGGCGCCGCCTCTTCAAAGGCGGGCGCACGACGCCCTCCCCAGCGGCACTATCAAGTTTCGTCCCTTTTCAAGTTTGTTTTCATTCCTCCGGCTGGTGGGTTTGCTATCTGTTGGTGTGTCTGTGTGTGTATGTGTGTATGTGTGTACGTGTGTGTGCATGTGAGAGAGAGAGTGGCGCCAAGGTCCGGCCGTCGGTGTCCTCCAGACGACCGGCAGGCGCCCGACAGGATCCGCTGGCGCCCGCCGTCCTACCGCCACAGTCCTACTAAGGAAACAGACCGTGTAAGTACACACACAGTCGCCAGCACGCACACACACAGACAGCCGGCTCGCAAATAAAGCCACAAAACGTGGTGGGATCGACCAACGGTGGCATTGTGAAGCGTGAAGAGTATCCAGGAGCAGCGGATACGGCACAGGACGGGTGGGCTGGCTTAGGAAGTATTAACATTAGCCCGATGGTGTGACATAAAAAAGCGAGCGAAAAACAAAGAAACGCCACCCGTTCACTCAAAGAAAAAAACATAGCTATTTGCCGCCGACTGTGCATATCCAGAACATGGAAGCAGGCTTTGGCGAATAGCATTGCGGGTAAATCAATCTGGTATATAGGACATCGTGTATTAATTTTGCCTTTTAAATATAAACTTGGAACATATTGTGCGTACATTCTGTGTACCGGGAGTGCGTCATGTTTAGCCAGGCAGCCAGCACGAGATACAGCTACCTTTAAGTAGTGTCTGGACGCTGTACACGTTCTGCTGATAGTCCTGCTTATAGTTCTACTTATGCGAATGATCAATTCTGGTCGAAGCGCCCTAAAGCCCATACTTATACGTTCTGCTGATAGTTCTGCTAATACGAACTCCATGGTCTGGCACGTTCTGCTGATAGTCCAGGGATGATAGATAGTTCTGCATGGCCGAACCAGTAATTGTACGATGTTTACCGAACGCAGAAATGAACAAGCGATCCATATTCATACAGTTCCTTTCGATTAAAATCCTCTAACCACTCATAAAGAGCAACTTTAAAACAGAGAACTATTTCGTAGTGGGGTGCCGTATTCCGAACGCGAAAATGTGGTTGTGTAGGATTACGAACACCAGGTGTCTAGTTTCCCGAACATTTTAATGAATGGAATATATCTCCTACATAAATGTTTTATTTCATGACGAAAGTTCGTTTTTAGGTTTCTTTGGAATTTTCCGATCATAATCCATGACAAATTTATTTACCCTATGCTCAATAGATTTGTTAGCCACAAACGCATCTCTCAGATAAAAATGCTCCCCTTGGGGACGAAAAGTGCCCCTTCAGTATGCTCCAGTGTACCCCTCCCCCAATTAGCGAAGTTTTCCGCCGAAGACCCCTCCGAGGAAATGTGCCCCCTCCCCAATGATAATCACTGGATCCGCCCCTGCCAAGTGTAACCTTTAAAATGTTTAAATCCTGGGATTAAAACGCTAATTAAGTCCGTGTTCGGAATTCAGCGCACTCGTTTTAGCAGGCGCAAATACACGTGCCGTATTACGAACACTGCTGTTCGGTTCGGGGAACACACGGAAATTTGCCTGTGCTGTTTGCGAATAACAGCAAGTCCTCTTCGAGTCTCTCATGTAACGACGCAACCCACGCCGATGTGGCATACGTTTTTGGGTATTGAAGGGAAATGTCGCACGTGCGCCGCAACTGTCAGCAAATCCGGGATTTCCCACCAAATTCGGATTCGGAAATCCTACATGTAATCCTGATTTCCTCGCGAATGGTCATGGAAACGCTCCTTGTAATCCGGATTCGATTCATTGTGGAAATCCAATCCCAATTCAAACCTGCCATGGAAACAAGGCTAATGACTCACAATGTGCACTGCGTACACCGACAAGAGTCATTGACACTGCGTACACCGACAAGAGGAGATGCGAGGAGTGGGTGACTGCCAAGAGGAGATGCGAGGAGTGGGTGACTGCCAAGGTTGCATCATGTCTATGGGCGTTGGATAAAACAGCACGGTAGTTTCATTGGCCGCCATTCCACGACCCGCTTGAAGCATGCTGCACGGTCGTATTCTCGGCACGTTCAAACAACAGTGGGCAACGTCTGATGGCATGCTCGGTACGGGGCGGATAAATATGAACTGTATTTGGACGGCACACACGGGTTGATAATCTCACATCTGACATTCAACATTGCCAGCGGACTCGACCTGTCATCAGTCACACATCGCCAGCGGACTCGACCTGTCATCAGTCACACATCGCCAGCGGACTCGACCTGTTATCAGTCACACCATCCCATCCCATCCCTATGTCATTTCGAGACTACCCGAATACAGCCTTTCCGTAATGGATAGGCTCATGCACTGGGCATTGTTGAAGCCGTCGCCTTATGCTAGTGTATTCCTTCATCAATCAAGATCGATCGATCACAGGGACTATCACCAAAAAAGCATCCAACTATGAATATCAAGTGCCGGGCCAGCGTCATCAGCCCGTTGAATGGCCATTATAGTCAATTAGTCATCAGCATACGGCACGATAATCTGTTAGGGTCGCGGCGGGGGACGGAAAGTGATGTGCTTGGGTGATAAACATTGTTTTGATTTAATCGGTCGTACATCGGAGCCGTTCTATTGTCTTCCATGCACCTCAGCTCCCGCATCAAATGTGTGCTTTGCATACGGCTTGGCAGTGTTCAGTGCAGCCGGCGTTGCAAGGCTACGATCAGATAAATTTAGCATAAATGAACCATTCAGAACAGCACAGAAGCATGCTGATATACACTGCATAACCTGGTTCTGTTGAAGCTACTTAAAGCTCGTCGTCATTTTAAGCCTAATTGTAACCGTGTCACCTGATTTCTCATACAGATGCAATTGTTTAAGAACCCAGTTGAAAGCGTAGCTTGGCACCACATGATCAGACACAACTAGCCCGCTTGTGCGTCACTCTGCCATGTGCACACATAACCACTACCAGTTGGAACTTAAACTCATGACATTTCTCGTGCCAAGGATAGGCAAGATTTCGCTTAAACATCGCAAATGCAACACTGCTGCTGGAGTTTGTTGGCGTTGATATGCACACATTGAAAAGATACATGACGTTATTTTCAGGATGATGGTGCATTGATATCAGAACAATAACTGTTGAGGCACTTGCTCATGTACTGCGATTACACGCAAGAACATTTGCACATACCCCACGCCCGATGTTCGGTTGAAATGTTTCGGAAGGATTTAGGAAGCTATTCAAAAGTCCCCGGAGAGCCACTGTAGCATGACTCTGCAGACCATATTACGGTGGATGTGCTGTAAAACCTCAGAGTAGAGACGTCCAGAATGCCACAAAAAAAACACCAAGTACGGCAAGATTCCAAGATCAGAAGCTTAATCAAATCGCATGCATGTTGTTTTGTCAAGTTTTATCCGGTAATCGATGGTTATCAACTTCATGGTAACGCCAGTGCTTATTACATTGATTGAGCAAAGTTTTGGAAAAGAAACAAGACAGTTGGTAAGCTGAAGCGAAGGTTCCTGATTTGAACATCAAAGAAAGTGTACTGAACTAGCTTCGTTGTTGACTAACCTAACACAGACAAAGCTTTCCTCGTCAGCACCATGTCAAAAAGGAAAATAAGAAAACAAAATTACATCATCATTTTAAAAATGAGGTCCACAGTACTGTCCTTTTCGTTTGGCGCACTTGTCACTGAGTACTGTAGTCTTTTATTCACTTCATCCCCCGCAATTTAACAAAAATGCTGCGCAGTTGTTAAATACTTTTCAACAATAGATAACAGTGGAGAACATTTACAGTCCGAGTAGCGATTAGCCAGCAAGGCTTGGAAACAAAATGATGTATTAAGCTTGAAATGGTAGCATCACTATTAGAGGTGATAACAAGTTTTTCGTCGACATAACCAAATATATGGAAAGTACAGCCAACAGGGTTTCGAATATCGATAGCTGTAAGTACTGTATGTGATGAAATGACAGAAAATGGTTAATCGACGTCTGACGAACGCGAAGCCCTTCAAAAAAAGAAAGCATACATTCAAAAAAGCCAAGCCATACAGAAACTAACGCATATACTTATCCTATAAGCCAACATTTCGCTTGTGGCAGAACGAAGCCTTTGTCAAAATCAAGATGGTGATCTATCCGACCATAAATTAGTAACTTTATAAGTAGGTGAGTTAAACTTAGAGATTGGTGATCTTTCTGGAAATTCTACTTTTGGAGGAAGTTCTTGAATGGATCATAAAGCATGAATCTAATCAGGAACGTGCCAACAATACTTTATGGTGGAGCGCAGATATATGAAAACAAAAGTCATTATCTTCTAGTTCTCGTGCAAACTTATCGAATATCACGCAAGTATTACGTAAAAATGTTCCATTGTAATTACCTCCGGAGTTTTCTGATGGGAAGCTTGATTTTCGGGCTTTTGAAGCGTAAGTTGAGCAGAATGAGGTCATTATTAGTGGAATGGCTTCCATGATGTCACCTTAAGCCGATCTAGAAAACCCACTGTAGGCTTCAACTACATTTTAAGCTCATTCACTTAACAACCATAATTGATTTTCCCTGCAGCAAATAGCACGTGCAGTCGACGCTCAGTGCAGCCAACTATTCAGGTCAACGACAAAATACATCTGGCAGTAATAGATACATAGAGGAGGCATAGGAACCATAAAAGACGCAGTCACAGCGGAAAAAGAGCAACACCTGCCTCCAAATCGGATATTGCATGTCGCAATCGGAATTACGTGCTCTTCCCTCCCACCTTCCCAGCCCATACAGCATAAATTGCAGCGTGTATATTGAGCAATGCGATCTGGACTTGGAAGGTAAACCTGAATTTGACTGAGCTATGCTGGTGGAAATGGTAAGTTTCAAATACAAATAATAAATAGCTTTGTCGGTAAAATAGCTAAAGAAATCGTGGTCTTATCAATTGTTTCCTTTCCCCTTCAAAGCCTTTTTCGTCGGCATGTTATCTCCAGCTATCTGTTATCTCCAGTTATCTTTTATCTGTTATCTGTTATCTCCAGATCCACTCCAGTTACCAGTGCAAACCAATACGCACCATTTACTTCAGCTACAGATAACCTTTGCATGGAACAGTTTTCAACTTTGATCCCTCCGGGGTTCCCAAACTTGAGTTGATGCATGCTGCTGGCAAACACGTGACGGTGGACCACGCGCTCTGATGACCTGCACAGTGCACAGTGCAGCCCCCACCCCGACATCGGATCCGATCAGATATCCGATGATGTTTCTCGGCCACACTATGAACAGGAACATGAATTGCACGGACTTCGTCACGAATGGCGTTGGTGACAATATGCCCAATGAGATGGATTCCTAGACCTTGGACCGGACGCGGACACAATTAATGTTCAAGGAAACGCAAAGCGTTTGCGACAGGCAATAACTGATTGCGACCGACACCCGCGCACTGCTCAACGTCACAAATCCAGCCCGGATTTGAAGCGACAGTCGCAAACAGATCAAACCGCGCACGGCGTGCACGCACACTAACGGCACGCCCCGACAATCCCGGCGCCCCGCGCGCCGAATCAGGCCGCGTGCCGGCCCGCAATATCGGCACCGACGACGGATCCGGCGCGGGATCCGCCGAGGCGGCAGTCGCGACGCGCACACACGGCAAATACCTGCGCAAACAGCCGGCCATTGTGCCGCACCAATTTACATTGACTTTCAATTATGAGCGTGCGTGCGATTGCGGCGCGGCACGCACCGCGCGCGCCGCCGTCGCCGCGCGCGCGCAATACGTCATCGGCCAGTAATCTGTGTGTTTTCGCAGCGCTACGAGTCACGATAATGGCTGCCAGTGAAAAGTTAATCACTGTGAGAAAAGCCGCGTTACGCAGCTCCCCTTGTGTTGACTAGCCGGGGGAGAAACGGCACCAGGGTGGGGTGAACACCGGGGACGCATGCCAAGGGTCTCGGCCGTTTAATCGTGGGTGATATGCGCGTGACATTTGTTGTCGGCGCGCGAGCATGTCGATCGACGATGGTATCATTAATAATTCGTGGCACAACGAACGCCGTCAAAATTAGTCACGAGTCGTTCGATGGTCAGCGAATGCACTGAATGTGTTGCTTCATTGGCGCATCATAGCTGGTAGTCGAGTTGCAATACCAATCAAACAATTGGATATGTTACAGCGGCGCATACACGAGCCATGTGTGGATGATTGTTTTCTTTTAGGGGCGCCTAAGCGCCCCTGAAACCTGCCAAGCACCCCTGAAAGATAGCAGAGGATCCTATGGGGAAACACCCCAGAAACGTTCCATGACGTCTTGTAATTAATGGAAAAGCGACCCTGGAAATGTATGCAATTTTCCATCCATGACACGAGCCAAATCTTCAAGACAAGTTCACGCAATGCCATGCACAATGCACGGCTCGTCGAAAGGGTTCGGAACGCCACGCACAATGCACGGCTCGTCGAAAGGGTTCGGAACGACACGCACAATGCACGGTTCGGTGAAATGGTTCGGAACGCCCCGCACAATGCACGGTTCGGTGAAAGGGTTCGGAATGCCACACACAATTCACGGTTCGTTGAAAAGGTTCGGAAAGGCCAGAACGCTTGAAAAATGACGAAGATAAATGTAGAGAATACTGTCGCACACAATACTGTATGCATACAAGAAAACGTGCTCCCAAAATATTTCAATATATATGTATATATATATATATATATATATATATATATATATATGTATATGTGTGTGTGTGTGTGTGTGTGTGTGTGTGTGTGTGTGTGTGTGTGTGTTTGTGTGCATATACATTCCAAATGCACAGCGTCACTGAAAACGGTCTCGCGGGCTCAGTACGAAGTAAATGAGCAGTGCTTATCGAGATTCTGAGTACGGGATCGGAAACACATCATGGCTGAATGAAAATCCTTAGCACTGTCTTGACAAGCGACAATTGACAGCACCAATGCAATGGGTGGAATGGGGTAGCGCGAGAGAGATAGCCGAGTCGTTGGTCTGGCCTTGATTTTGATTAGCTTGGCTCAGGCCGGTACTCAGCCATGACAGCGACATGCTGGTACGCAAATTACCAGCGTCAGCACATAACCGCGCGTCAATTGGGGTCTGGCTTGGGACACAAGGCAAACACTGCAGTTTCTGACGGGATATACATGCGGTCGACCTGTTGTTAATGGCATCAGGCACCCTAGCCCGCCTGGCTATCAGTTCCCATGATTCTGATACACGAAGTGCGTCGTTGAACTAAATTCAATCACACGAATGACGCCATACTCTGCAATCGCCAACCCACGGAATCCCTCACTTTGACGTGCATTGCGATTGTGTCCGATTTCGAAGAATTGTGTGGTCAAATGCACACATGTCTCATCATCTCCAATGGTAACGAAGGTGACATGACGCTCGCACTGAAATCGGACCTGTCTGTCCGGCCACGATGTCAGGTGTGAACAGAATCCGTACTGGGAGTCGTAGTCGATGGCCGCAGCCGTCGGGAACACCCGAGCCATGTCATCGGCAAATGCACCCGACAACACCGGCAACGGGTGCCAGTGCCAGGCAACGAAGCAACGAGAACATACTTGGAGGCGACATGAAAAGTTCGGGGACCATTACCCTCAAGCGTTCCACGACAGTGTGCGGAGGTTTGTTTCATTGCTTTCTCCTTCAGTCGTGTGTTTCGCAACCATGTGTTTAATTGTGCAATTGTGAAGCGGTGTCTGTCAGCAGGGTAAATCATCCTCTGTTGTGAGGTGGTTTATCAATATCTTCCACATTGCTCACCTTCGCAGCAAAGTGCATGCTCTTGTTCTGTACCGGATGATACTTGAACTGCCTACTCGGTATTCTCCACTAGAAAGTAGCCAGCTTCACTAGATAGTTGCTTTTCATTACATAAATGGGTATTCGCTTAAGCACTCTGTTCTTGCTTCTTTGCCAAACATAATTTTAAAAACACTGTTTACCACAATGTTAATAGCATATCAGTACAGGTGCGGCCAGCATCCACTTTAGTGTATGTGTGTGTGTGTGGTGTTCCATATCGGGCGTCGGTGCGCCGATCCTGCCAGCCAGAACCAATCAGAGTCCACGATCGTCCGTCGACCACTCGCATCGCGATCCGACGCCAAGAAAAACACCACCTCCAGCACAAAGGAAGACCGAGGCGGAGGCGACGATGGCGCCATCAATCGCCGTTACGACCCGGAGATCTGGCCGCCGGGCGCGGCGCACATGCGCGCGCGACCGCTCCAATTTTTCATCATTATTTTGTACATTTGTTATTTCGATTCGTGGTGCACGCTTCTCATTATGCGGCGCCATCAGGTCGCCACGGGGGCGGCCGGGCCCCGCTGTCATTCTGGCGGACGGCTCGTCATTTATTGCCGGCGCGCTGCGCGCGCGTTCCGAAGGTGGTCCCGACCACACAGCGTAAATCGCTCTATTATGGTAATTAATCCATTACCGGCCTACCGCACGCCGAAATAACCGGGCCAATATGGCCCGCCCGAGTCGGAATAATTGTCTCGCCGTTTTATGTTCATACTGTGAATGGCGATGAGGAGGAATGCTGATTCAGTGTAACTGCCCACTGCGAGCGTAACGAGCCGACTAAGTGACCTGCGGAGCGGGGCAAGTGGCTGCACGAAGGTAAGCATCCTGGCCTGTCTTGACTTCACGGAGACGGGCGGCCTGGCCTGCCGTAGCTTTCCAAAAGCGTGAGGCCCAGCATGTTGTGATTTCCCGGAACTGAGCACCCTGGCCTGCTGCGGTGTCCTGGAAGCGAGCGCCTTAGCTTGTCTTGGGCTCCCGAGATGGGTGGAGTAGCATGTCGCGGTGTCCTAGGAGTGGGCGCCTTAGCTTGTCCTGGGCCCCCGAGGTAGGTGGAGTAGAATTTCGCGGTGTCCTAGGAGTGGGAGCCTTAATTTGTCTTGGGCTCCCGAGGCGGGTGAAGTAGCATGTCGCGGTGTCGGAGAGGTGAACGGCAAATTGTCGTCCCTTCATTGAGATGGCTGCATCATGACTTTGGTTTTAGACTCGTGCGGCGTGTGTTGTTGCCAGTTCCCCGTTATGTGACGTGACTACTTTTCCTTTCGTGGCAGCCGGCTTGGTCTGACTCGGCCTGACGTCCTCGTCCATCCTCGTTTCGATGAGGTGCCAAAGGTAGCATTTTATCGAGGTGAGCGTGGTCCCCAGTTCCCGGACGTGAGAGAAATAGCCTCAAGGTCACCGAGACCGGGAAGACGCCGCTTCTTTCGACAGCGAACAGCGGCGTCGCTCGTGGTCTCTGAGGGTCGAGCGGCAAGTGTTCGTGGCCTCCCTTCCAGCCGGGCTGGACGGTGTGTTTTCCGTGCGCCGTGCCCGGTGTGCGGCCTGGTGGCAGTCGACTGCGCCGGCTCTGGACGTGCCGCGATGACTGGACGACTGGACGGACGGCGCAACCGCCAGCGGGTGGCAGCCGGCGGCTGGACTGACATCAGCTCAGAGGCGCCGCAAACACGGCCCCCGACACACCGGCACCGGCACGGCCGTGCAGGAGACGGCAGCCGGCGGCTGGACTGACATCAGCTCAGAGGCGCCGCAAACACGGCCCCCGACCCACCGGCACCGGCACGGCCGTGCAGGAGACGGCAGCCGGCGGATGGACTGACATCAGCTCAGAGGCGCCGCAAACACGGCCCCCGACACACCGGCACCGGCACGGCCGTGCAGGAGACGGCAGCCGGCGGCTGGACTGACATCAGCTCAGAGGCGCCGCAAACACGGCCCCCGACACACCGGCACCGGCACGGCCGTGCAGGAGACGGCAGCCGGCGGCTGGATGACATCACTCAGAGGCGCCAAACACGGCCCGACACACCGGCACGGCACGGCCGTGCAGGAGACGGCAGCCGGCGGCTGGACTGACATCAGCTCAGAGGCGCCGCAAACACGGCCCCCGACACACCGGCACCGGCACGGCCGTGCAGGAGACGGCAGCCGCGGCCGGACAGGCGCGGACCCACCAGCGAGCCCGGCCGCCGGCGGCGGAAGGTGTCAGAACGGACGCGCCGCCGGCCTGCCGCACCGGCGCAACTCACAAACGTATAATTGAAGCTAATACATTTAACCACCGAACGATACTCGCGTAATGGATTCGGCATGCGTGTGTAATTACTTAATTTCGCCGGCTCACATGAAAGGGGCAGCCGGCGCGGCCGCGGGCCGTGGTTTTTCTGCGGCCGGCCGACTGACCGCGCCGTTGTGTGCATTTCCATAACGTCTTTCTTCCAGCGCGGTAATTTGTCCTTGGAACGCCTAACGACACGGCGGCGAAACAAAAGGCGGCGGCGGCGGCGGCGGCGAGCCGGGCGCGAACTGGCCGTCGCGGCCGTAACGGCCGGACGCCGGCCACGTGTGTGCGCGCCGCCCGCCTGCCGCACATGGCCCCGCGCCGGCACAGAACGCCACTGTGTAAATCAGACGGCTGCAGCGCGGCGCGCCGCCCACCGGCCGCGATCGCGCTCTCGACGCGCATAAATCGCCGCGGCGCGGCGCGCTGTTGTGACTCGGAACACGCGCTCGACGGCGGTCCGGCGCCACCGGCCCGGATGTTTGGCCGGCCGGCAGCGCGCCGCTGCCGACGCCAATTATCGGGTGCCGACGCGACGGAAGCGCGTCGCGTCGCTGCGCGTCGCCGGCGAGGCGTTTGTGTCGCCGGCGTAGATCGTCGCGTCACAGGGAACGACCCGCGGCGAGACGAGGTGCTGGCGGGGCGCAGACACTGCAGATGTGGTGGCGGCAGCGGCGGTCCTCCGGATGGATGTCGAACGCAGCGTTGGTCGACAGTCGGGCACAGTGGGTCTCGTCTTGAATCTCATCTCTCTGGGTCTCGGCACCAAGAACCTCCACGGCACCGAGTGGGCCGTACAGCGCTCCTCAACTGGCGGAATATTTTCCATTGAAGGATTTGTCAGCAATGATGGCTGCGAAGATTGAAATTTTCGCCGAAATTAAACCGCCATTCAGCTCCAAAACGGCCAAACGGATGTATCAACAAATAGAAGGCTGTTCTCATAACTGCCATCACTGGCGAATCTTGGGGTGGGACAGGGAGTCCATGTCCTCCAAAATGCTGCTTTTTCAGGACTTTTCCACTACAATGGCAATTTATCGAAATCTAAAAAAAAACATCAGAATACAAAATACTAAATGGACGCGCCGAATGTTCAAATCTTAAGTTTTTGAATTCGGAGAAAAAAATAACCAATTGTTCCCTTAAAAAGTTCGAAAACCAGACTTCTGGATGCGCCACACACTGCCGTTGTCCCGCACGTATGTCCTTGTTCTGGACCGCACAGATCTACTTTGGAAATTATTTCTGAGATCACTGAAACAGGTCCGCTAGTCGAGACTTAAGTCCCGAGCGTGCACGTGCATCGCCACCGAAGCTGCATGGCGACAGATCCTCCCCGAAAACATTCTGAGATTGATAACACGCCTGAGAATCCATCGTCGACGCCCTTCAATCCATCGTCAACAGTTATGAGTTATGCTGGCCGGGCTTGTATTTACCGAGGGAAGCCGTCTTGAAGTTATTCTTCTTCTATTTAAACGAATTCGTTGCGAATGTCATTTTCCATAGGATATGGCTTTCTGAATTTCCAATATGTCAAAATACGTTTTAAAGATCACTTGATGCGTACATTATTAACACAATTATGGTAGGGACATTTTATACCTAAATCTGAAAGGGGCGGATTCAACTCCCCGTGGTCAAGCAATCTATTGGGCCGATTTTAAAACGGAATAACTGAAGCGAATTTTCTAGTCTAATCCACATTTCAGAATGTCAAAACTTCAAAATTTTCGCAATGGCAAAGTCAGGAGGAAAACATTGCAGGAACTGGGCTAGAACCATTTGGGGCTGGGTTTGTGTTTTACACCAACAAAATTGTACATGGTTGGGTGCAGGTGTGGCCCAAAGCTTCAGTTTATGTCAACACACGCACACGTAAAGCAACTAATGGCGTACCCAGGATCCTAAGGGGTATCATTGGTTATTTGTTGCTGGTCCTTATTCGCGGTCAGTACCAGAAATCTCGATTATTTTTTGTAATTCTTACCTTTTATCAATATTACCATGACATTCTTGTCTGGATGAGTCGCCAGGAAACTGTACTAGGATGGATCCTGAGAGGCTTGGGTGTGAAGGTTACTCCGATCATTGGTCATTGGGAAAACCTTCTGGCTCAGACACTGCTGGTGATTTATTTCCTGATTGCGCCACTGGCTTTGAGCATAAAATCGGAATCGCTATGTACGTTTAGCATATACAATTGTACAAATAGTTGTAATATACAAATTGGTTTATTGGTTTTGGAGCATACCATGAGTATTGGTTTTGGAGCATACCATGAGCAAGGATACGCCATGTGCATCACCACTTTTTAAAATCTACTTTCTGAGGGTAACGTAAATGATACCGCTTTGGTAAAACTCTTGTTGCTCATTTTTTCTCCCCTGGATCCGTCCCTGACTTGAATTGCGCTCAAAATTAGCGTTTCCGAAGATGTGAAGGAATTCCGTCGGCAACAAAATAAGCATTTGCAAAGTAGTATGAGTAGGTTAATTTCAGATTATAGTCACCAAAATAAACGAATGGCAACATTCAGATGGACGAGCTGTTCCTAATTTTTCGCAAAAATATGTTGGAAGTACCTTCTAATTCGCCGCTGGGGCCGCCCCTGAAATAATTACGCAAAGCAAATATCAATACGAATAAGAAAAGAGAAAATTAAATTTCACTCAATTGCATGCTAGTATCACAAAGGGTTAGAGAACGACAGGCGAAAAACCACTAGGGAAAACCTCGTCTCAGGCGAACCACAAAGTTCCAGTCTACGAATGTTACAGAGCAAAGAGCAGGTTACAATCCGGATACCACCTCGTCTCCATGCGGTATTAGGTGCACACCGAAATATTTGTCCTCAACAAAACGTACAAGATGCATTTAGAAGTGAAATATGAGTCAGTGCTTCAACAAGTCATGAGTCAGTGCTTAACATTCAAGCTGCGCGGCCGGTGCCCCCTCCCAGTCATGTCACATTTTCCATTGCTAAGCATTAAAGGGTGGGGGCTCGAAAGACTGGAATTTGGTGCCACTGGAGACAGGCGGCCCCCTCCCTCCCAGTCGAATCATGCTAGGCGAGGCCTCGAAAGGGGTGCATGCCCGTATATATCAACGAGCACGAATACAAAAATGATGACCTCAGGCAAGGCTACCATGGCAAATGCAGCTCCAAACTTGAAGACGCAATTTGTACATAGAACGAACTAATTGATACCTTCCAAAATTAGAGTATATGTATTGGCAAACGGCGTCCTCTAATAGAGTACCACGTTTCACGTTTAGTTTAGTGAGTACCACGTTTCAAGTCCATATCAGGCTAGGTCAGTAAGGTGGGACGTAGACGTCCTGAGAGGAAGTATCGCAGGCATGCTGTATGCTAAAATATGGACTATTTAGAAGTGAAAAATAGCTCAGCAAAGACACTTTTAGACACCAATTTGTTCTCCACATGACTGTCTCCAATTAATATTTGAAGATGTGATGAGTTTTCCTATGCAAAGGACAGATACAACACATTATGAAATCATTTGTTAGTTTTTTTTAACGGGGAGGAACTAATTTGGTTTGCTTTGGTGAAACTCGTTACGTTCCAGTGTGGACAATCTGTTCCGAAAATCGTCAACAGTTCCATCAAATATTTTCAGGTTCTCGACCTTGACCTGATCAGTGACCACGATCATTACACGTGTCACAGGTGCTAGCCCAAGTCTTCAGTTTGCACATCATTGATATTGAAGTGAGGAATCGCATTTGTTTCACGAACGCAGTCCAAAAACTACCGCGAAGATCGACGAACCGCACCTAAACATTGACCGGGTTGACCCGATCCGGAAGGTCAACCAAGAGGTAGAGAAAAAGTGTGGAGTAACTTAGAAAGGTCAAGGATGAAGCTACATCATGCCGTTCATCGCATATCGAGCTTGGAACAGACATATTAGTGGATGGGAGGGGAGGGGGAAATTGACTTCCGCACTGCGATGAGTAGGAAAGTAGGCCGTACTGCGAACGTCGATCTGCCTTCTTCTGGTCCAACTGGCAGTACATCCTGTCCAGTCTTCTGGCTGGGCTGAAGTGGTTTCGGCTCCGGTTCCCTCAACCTCGCAGAAACAGCTTCTCTTCCATCTCCTAATTTAATTCGGAGAATCTGTTATCTCGCTGCTTTGATGCAGCTAGCTCATTTTCGCCTCTCACCGATTGGAACAGGAATATCCTGCCTCCCAAAGAGGCCAAGGCTGCTCCATTTCCTGACGTCTCACAAGAAGCAACTTCATCTCCAATTTTGCAATCATCTGACACATTTTGTCCTGCCTTTTGATCGTTTTGAGACTGTTCTTTCTCATGACCAGGCTGGAACAGATTCATCTCCTTGCCCTTGATTGTGCTGCAACTGCTCAGTATCCCTATGCCCCACCTGCTGTCACGGATGTTTCCGTGGTATCCCTGGATGACACAAATGCGAATGCGGAGCAATACATCATGACGGGTAAGTGAGGGAACAAAGCCATCAAATGAAGAGGCATCATCGTAAGAGAGATGACATAAGGAGCAGAGTACGATGCTTTTGGCATTTGTGCCCAGGCGAAGTAGCAGCTAAGTTATCATAATTATAAAGAGTACCGCAAATGCACAATTTGTCGTTATCAGGACTAGTGACGCTATTTGCTGTCATATATCAATCATTGAAATAGCAAATGCACTTGTCTTGCCACCACTGAAGCTTCCTGGTTCACAACTAAACTTTCCGACATTTCAATTCCTAAGTTTAATCGATTACGACTATTTTCAGTGCAACGATATTCATGACGTGATTTAGCTCCTTGGAGGATACACTGTATATCAAAACCACAGTTTTGGGCGCAATGGGGAAAGAAAATCATCGGTGTTTACCTACCACTGCACTGGCTAGGGTATATAAGCAATTAACATTCTATGAAATCGATTGCAGAGGGTGGGCAATGCATGTGCTCGAGCTACCAGAGCTTGAGCAGGGCTTAACGCAGAGCGAGTGGCAGATCGAGTCGCAAAGCTCCTCACCACTCCAAAACATTAGGTAAGGGATTCCGTATGGTCCTATCCTGACTCCAGACGATTTTCGGGGCGGCATATCGGCATTGATGGGCAATGGCCCTGATAAAAAGCATACGAACGACATCCCTGGGCACATACCCATTCGCACCGGTCAGACCTGCGCAATACTATTGGAGGAACGACATTATACTTGGTAGCTCTACCACTCCCCCGCCCCCATCCCAAAAAGTTACGGGAGAGGCTAGCCCACAGGGAACCATACTAACACCTGACATTTTCCCGATGACCCGGGCCCAACATTGGTGGTCACAAGGGCATTAAACGAGACGGGGAATCATGTCTATCACCGACAGCGTTCGGCTGATTTTTTTTGCCGCTATCTCTCGTACCAGTGGACCCGTCAATTGAGAAGGATGAGTGAGTTTGACGAGAGCGAACTTGACACTATCTTGCCGAGCAGTCTGGCACGACCGCAACACTTTTCATCAGCTAATAACTCGGCAACTTGCTACACTGGGATAATAAGTCTGTCGTCAAAGGGGTGACCCAAGCCCGTATAAGGTGGTCTGTGTCGTCAGCTCCACTGGAGATGAGTGGTGACTTCCTCAAAGTCAATTGACGTTTCCTTGAAAGTCTGCGGCGACTGTTGTGATTCCAGCACTTTGAGTGTTATGGGGAAGAATAACGATTTAGGGAGCAGGCATACAGCTGTAATTGAGCAGCCCAGAGTGCCATGAGCATTTAACATGTTCAATAATAATGCATTTTAGCATTATTACTAGGCAATTACATACCAAATCCAGTGCGTCCCAGGTGCCTTGCCCTACGCAATCCCGACGTTACATAAACAAATCCATATTCGCAATGTTTTAAGGAGTATTAAAGATTGAGAAAGGTCGCGAATTTCACATCAGCTACCGGCATGCAAATAATACGGGTGTGTATGATCACAAACATTCAAAGCAAAGTCAACAGTCCAGGATTGGAATACGTTGTTGAGTACGTTGTTGAGTCGGGCCCGTCTAATAGCAGCCATGCCAGATAGCACAGGATCCTGGAGGACCACGAGAAGAACGGAGAGCAGGACAACGGTGTTAGATGCCCTGGTTACATTATGCAATGCTAAGCTAATTACGACGGACTTATTTACGCTTAGGTAATTGTTGATCTTCCCTTCCCCGATAAAAATATCCCCGTATCACCGCATAAATATCGACAAAACCTTAAGCATTGTTTCAATCACTGAATGAAGCCAGCGATGAAATGAAACTTCCTTTAAAATGCTCCGTGCGATGACATTTTGCTTATGATGCTGGATCATTTTCTAGGACAACTTGGACGGATAATAAAAGTATTCTGAGCAGCATATCATGTGCAGGAGAAAGCATTTCGAATGCAATTAAATCTTAAATCCTAACAGAAGGCCATCTAAATGCCCAGCATAGTAAATAACATCGTGTATAACACACCGGCGTAACCAATTTTACCAAGGAGAGTATCCAAAAGTACTTTGAGCGATACTTTTGAACGTTTTGTTTACGTCTTGTCTACGTTTTGTGACGCTGTACGCGTCAGATGTAAACAAAACATGATAACTTTTGAGCTTAGAGAAGTGAAGAAAATGCCATATTGCACTCATGAATTCTCCAAAAGCACTTCACAAGATTAAAAACTTAATGTGAACTTCGTATCACGTGCACAACAAATGGAACCATAGGTGGAAAATGTATTACCGAATCTTACCCGAGATACGCCCATCGTTGGTATTCGAATTGGGAACACCTTTTCGGCCAAGGAACGACACATTATTTTGAACGAATTAAATTTTAAACGAAAATGTAGTTTTAAATCCCAAATTGTTCGTCACGAATTAGACGTCTTTATATTTCCATTATTGTCAACTTACATTCAATATTTTTAGGGGCGTCGGTAGCTCAGTGGCTAAGCTGAGCGTCTGGCACGCCGGAGGTACGGAGTTCGATTCCACGCGATGCCCGCCCTTCCTGCCAGGGTGAGAGGCAGGCGATGCCATATAGCCTCAGCTGCTGAGTGCGTCGTAAAGTCACAACCATTCAATATTTCCTCTGAAATACTCTCAGACCGTATCCAAAGGAGGTAGGTGTCTGGTGGCGGAACTGCCTGCGCCGGTGGCGTTATCGGGAGCGCTGTGTGCCGCGCCTCACCACCTATACTGACCAAGTCCTGTACCTCACCTCTTGGTCTTATCGCACTGTGTCAAAAACAAACAAAAAAACCCAGGGATTTTGTGCGTTCCTTCTCGCCAGTACAGACCTGCAATAGGAAGGCAGCTGCGTTCGCCCGCAAGTTATCTGCCAACAGCAGAAAAACGCCCAGTCCTGTGTCAGTGGTATGAGCGCTATAGCCCGCCTTTTGCTCTCGCTCGATCAGCACTTCTAATGGCACCTTGCACAGGTGCAATAATTGCATCGAAATCCACACGCACTGCGCATTGCATCATCATTATGCATACTCACATTAAATATTCATCAGTGCCTAGAAGTGTTGTGACGCTATAGCAGCTTGATGTAGGATTACCTGGAGCCGGGATATTCAGTCAGAATATATATTTGTATGTGTGTGTATGTGTGTGTGTGTGTGGGGGGGGGGGGTATTCCCACCGAAGGCCCGTGAAGACCAAATCACCTCAACTGAATCATCCAAGCTTCTTGCACCCTGAACTTCAATCGGTGCCAGACAACTTTCTTGTTTCCAGAACGGCTGTAGCGGCGTCGCATGCTGTCCTCTCACCGGACAGCATGGTATCACACACGCCGCATGGTATCACACACGCCGCACCAGCCCCACCTCTTCTGCCTCCATGGCTGGCCCGCCGACAGCCGCTGTTTTCCGCTCCGCCTGCGCTCCGTTCCGGCCGCTGATGTATTCAGCGCCATTCAAACGAGCACAATTCTCCCGAGTCACTTTCGGCCAAATGCAGTCAATTTACACTTCAGTTGTTAATGTAACAAAAGTCTCTCGACTCCAGAATGGCGCTCTCAAAGGTTATGAGAATCTTCCAGGTTGTTTTGAATGTCGGCTATTTGAATATTTGGACTATTTGTTATTTAAATGACGCCGAGAGGCTCCATTTTGGGCCATTTAACCGGCGATTGACACATCTCTCCCAATCAGGATATTGGAAAGCGAATTTACGGCCGTTGCAACATCGGATAAGAATTCAATTTTCAGCGTACCGACTGGCCGTTTACCGTGCGTACGGGGTCGACATAAATCCACGGCAGGGCGGCCACGGCACTCCACACGACAGCCGAATGGCAAAAACAAGACGCTGCCAACAAACCGCAGCCGGGCTGCCGCGACGTCTGCGGCGTCCGCGCCGAACCGGGCCAACTCCCAGCACAACCGCTCATTAATAACTCTGCCGTTGCTGACCAAACCGGCGATAGTCATCCATTCCATCTGATAGAATTTGTCGACAAGTCGGCGGGCCGGTCTCCGCGCCGCGACGGGGGGCGGCCGGCGCCCGACCACCCGCCCAAAAGGGGTTCATTACCACCAATTATTGGAGGCCGTCGGACAGGGCGCGCCGGCGGCCGGCGGCGCCCCGTCGCGGCCAGAATCGATTCGGATTCCAGCCGTCGCGGCCGGCAGCGCGGGAGGCCGCGCCTGATGGACAGACCACTTGATTTCGTATCACAGCGCGATTTATCCCTTTAATGCGGCCGGCGCGTCGAGCGCGCCGCTTAATGAACGCGGCCGCTCATTTGCCACCGGCAACGGCCGGGTCGCTACCGGGCACGGCCGCAGACGGATCACGTGACACACATAGCCTGCGGGTCAGCCGGCCGGTGCATAGCTTGCAGTCGGGTCACCTGGAGCATGGTCCGCAGGCGCGCCATCTGGCATGTAGACTGCTGGCAGGCTACCTGGCACATAGCGTGCGGGTGGGTCATTGGTCGTCAGGTTAGCTCCGGTCGCCTGGCACACAGCGTGCAGGTGAGTAATCCCTCGCCTGAGCCACGGCGCGCAGGTGAGTAATCCTTCGCCTGGCATAGGGCGCGCAGGTGAGCAACTCCTCACTTGGCACACAGCGTGCAGGTGGGCAATCCCTCGCTTGAGTCATGGGGCGCAGGTGGGTAATCCCTCACCTGGCACACAGCGCGCAGTTGGGCAATCCCTCGTCTGGAACAGGGCGTGCAGGCGGCAAGGGCGAATCTATAAATTTGTATCATTTAATCGGGGGGGGGGGAGTGGATGAGACCACTTGTCTGGAGGAACGCCCTTTCTCCAGAGGGGCGGGGTGCACTCGAGCGTTCTGTAAGGACGCCATTCCCACTCTGAGGGGCGCCATCCGCCGAAAAATTCGCTGAGCTGGTAGGAGTGGGATCATTGGAGAGGCGCCGAGGGGTGCATTTTTTTAGTCGAAGTGTCGCTGCACCTCCATGTGGACATCTCCATCCGCAGTCTTCTCCCCAGTCTTCTCCCCCTGGATCCGCCACCGACAGGCCGGTAGTACCTCATTGAGCACAGAGCATGTAAGTGGGCCATTGACAAGGCGGAAATTGTACTTCGAACTTTTGCATTAGGAGTGGATTAATTGTTGAATGTGAACTTCGGAGTACCCGATTCTTCCGGTTTTGGGGATAAAACTAATATTGTTCATATTCCTAGACTTTGGGCAAAATAGTTCAAACTAACCGATCAAGATAAGTACAAGTGAGACAGCACACAATTAGGTGAATTATAATGATATCTGGTTCCTTCGATACACATAGATGGATCTTCCTATTTCGTTACTTCGTTGAATGACTCGAGCTCCATCCCCCTAATGTTCTGTTAAACAACTCAAATATGATGGGATTAAACATGGACTAATTCCTCCAACATCTTATAACTTAATCAGCTTTAGCGTTGATTGGCTTTCCCGATAATATGTATATCCAAAGCTCTACCACTGTCCACACCATCGATATATGCTAAACATTACAGGAAATAAAACTGGAATGAAACACCTAAGCAGTAGGGATTTCAATCGAAAGTCAACAACTTCGGTTGTTGACTTTCAATTAAACCAACTTACAGCAACATCCTTCAACTTTGTTATAGTGAAACGGAGAGTATGACCATTTGGGAACCACATTGTTCTGTTTTTTTTTGTGTTCACGATCACGACAGACCTGTATTTACAGCCCTCAGCTTTCGTCACCTGGCAGAGAGATAGAGAGATGGAGATAGAGAGATGGATGGATGGATGGATGGATGGATGGATGGATGGATGGATGGATGGATGGATGGATAGATAGATAGATAGAGAGATAGAGAGAGGAGAGAGAAGAGAACAGAGACAGAGAATAGAGACAGAGACAGAGACAGAGACAGAGACAGAGACAGAGACAGAGACAGAGACAGAGACAGAGACAGAGACAGAGACAGAGACAGAGACAGAGACAGAGACAGAGAGACAGAGACAGAGACAGAGACAGAGACAGAGACAGAGACAGAGACAGAGACAGAGACAGAGACAGAGACAGAGACAGAGACAGAGACAGAGACAGAGACAGAGACAGAGACAGAGACAGAGACAGAGACAGAGAGAGAGAGAGAGAGAGAGAGAGAGAGAGAGAGAGAGAGAGAGAGAGAGAGAGAGAGAGAGAGAGAGAGAGAGAGAGAGAGAGAGAGAGAGAGAGAGAGAGAGAGAGAGAGAGAGAGAGAGAGAGAGAGAGAGAGAGAGAGAGAGAGAGAGAGAGAGAGAGAGAGAGAGAGAGAGAGAGAGAGAGAGTGCACGTGAATGACAGGAAACCTAGCACAGGGCATGTACGCGTCACATATCACGATGACATGGGCGTCTCTTATGTACCTTTGGTGGGACAGCTGCTCCCACCGAAACATTTGCACATAAAGCTAGATAAACTATGGAGACCATCCAGTGCTGTCGGCGTTGAAGTAATATATACGCTACACTCACATTGGATTTCGCGAAATTTTGCCCGTGCGCGCTGGGATATACCGTGCAGGAGGTCAGAATCCACATGACACAGTGGGCGTGTGGGCAAGCAATCATGCTCGGATGGTTCGAGCAGGTAGATCACGACCATTCTGAGTGTCCAAATGTCCAAGCGTCCAGGTGAAGCAGGTACTCCCCGATCTGTGGGTAGCTGAGGAAGGAAGACCAAATCACGTAAGTTCGCTAAGATGCCACGCGACGGTATCAGCTGCCGCGCTGAGTCGGCAACATTGATAAACGGCCAGCAACATTCTCGTCTTGGGCATGCAAATTGCTAAGCTACGGGAACGCGACCCAGCCCCCAAGGGACGTGTCTATTTCTTCACCCACAGCCGGCCAACGTCTAGCTCCGGTCAGAACGGCAAACGGCCAGCTGGCGCGCGCTGTTCGCGTGAGCACGGGCGCCGTCGAGATGCCATACGGCCGGCAACAACAAGAGCACGCATTCAGCTTCGACGGGGCACCCAGGCCGCCAGGCCGCCAGACCCGAGCCGAGGCCGTCGCGCGCCCGACACGTCCGACGGAGCGATGTCCGGCACCGGGGACCGGCCATCCGACGCTTCTCGGGTCGCGGACCGCTTCCGGGGGGGGTCGTCACCAATCGTCACCCCATCGGGCGGCCTGTCGTCCGCCGGCGGCGGCGCTGATTTGTGGCACGCGCCTCGTTACCGCGCGCCGCCGCTAACCGGTCCATTTGTTGGTGCCGGCCCCGGCTGGGCGAGCGCGCTAAATCAGCGGGCGCGCCAGTTATGTCCACACACCCACACACCCACACAGAGAAGCACATGTGCGCGCCACGCCTGGCCGTCGCATGCCGACGGCCGTCGCGGCGACCGTCGGTCCGACAGCGCCGATCCCGGTCGGCCGGCCGCCGCAGGAAATGCCGGCTCAACACGCGCCGTCGCCCGCCTGCCACCCCTGTCCGAGAGGTGACTGGTCTCGGGACCCGGAGCGGCCATCGCCCGCCTGCCACCCCTGTCCGAGAGGTGACTGGTCTCGGGACCCGGAGCGGCCATCGCCCGCCTGCCACCCCTGTCCGAGAGGTGACTGGTGTCAGGACCCGGAGCGGCCATCGCCCACCTGCCACCCCTGTCCGAGAGGTGGCTGGTGTCAGGACCCGGAGCGGCCATCGCCCGCCTGCCACCCCTGTCCGAGAGGTGACTGGTGTCAGGACCCGGAGCGGCCATCGCCCACCTGCCACCCCTGTCCGAGAGGTGACTGGTGTCAGGACCCGGAGCGGCCATCGCCCACCTGCCACCCCTGTCCGAGAGGTGGCTGGGTCAGGACCCGGAGCGGCCATCGCCCACCTGCCACCCCTGTCCGAGAGGTGGCTGGTGTCAGGACCCGGAGCGCCATCGCCCACCTGCCACCCCTGTCCGAGAGGTGACTGGTGTCAGGACCCGGAGCGGCCATCGCCCACCTGCCACCCCTGTCCGAGAGGTGGCTGGTGTCGGGACCCGGAGCCGCCGACGCCTGCTCCCATCACCGTTCACGCGGCGGCTGATGCTACAGCGACGCTAATGCGTGCCTGCCATTCCTGTTCACACGAGGCCTACTGGGGGCTGGGGGCTGCCGTCTGCCATCCATACCTTCCACACCGGCCACAAATCGTCCGGGAGTGGGGGGAGGGTACCGCCGCCTGCCTGCAATTCCTGCTCACAAGGAGGCCGGGAGTGGCAGGGAAGGAAACCGCCACCTGCTCATTCGTGCCCGTGGATGTCTAATGGGGGATGATGGGCACTACCGCCCACCACCTACTGGCCCAGGACTCAGTGAGAGCACTTCGACGCGGGGTTCCATCTCAGATGCCACTGCTGTAACATTTGGCATTTTTCCATCATCAGCCTTGAATCACAGGTGACTGTCAACATACATCAATCGCAGATCATTCGCGATCATGGCCCCACAGACGGCATGGTTTCCTTTAGAAGTCTCCTTTCTGAAGGAAACATGATTCATGTTGTACTTTGGACACCGATGTTTGATTCTTGACAGCAACAACAGCTGAAGAAGCCCCACGGATGAAATATAGTGTTGATTTGAACATTCTTTTCAATTAAAGTATTATTTAAACAGCATAAGAATAGGGATGGTTTTCTTAATAGCTCTTAACATGAGTTTCACAGCCAGCATATGTCATCTGTCGTCACTCATTATCAAGTTCTAACTATTTCAACACAAAAACAAGACCGACATGCGTTTATGTTATCATAAAAGCTCAATCGGTGGACAATTTGGATCCAGGATAACCTACCGATAATCTGAATATCCACCCACTCACTTAAATATCACGAGCCATATAGATCAATTTGGAATTCAATATCAGAATAAGGACTGAAACGGCTTATGCTAGTGACCTAAATTTACCTATGTATTTTCCGTAGGATCATGGTGTGATTCTAGGAACGCATCTTCAGGTGGGATATGATCATAGGTCATATTCATCGCAGAAAGGTAAGTCAGAAACACATGCAAACTTACCACACGGAAAATACTGCAGATTGATATGCAAACCCGGTAATCTCGAGTGCGTTTATTTATTTATTTATTTCACCATAGTGGCCCTCCACGTATAGTGGCTGTTATGGACAGTCTGGGCATAACTCACATATATTTACGAAGAAAGGATATATTTGCGTTCAATAGTGGGAGCAGATGCGCAACAAACATTCATACACCAACATAATACAATACCCATATCACTATCTGCACTACACACACCGTGCTTGCAACACGAGCTATAAACGAGTAGTTTATAGAAGTGATAGGAAAGCGATGGCCTAAAGGTGAGTTCATAGTGTACACAAATCCATTGTGTAAGTTTTTTGTGTGACTAGTGTTGCTCGTGGAGATAAGCTAGTGCATGTTTCTTAAAGTTTAGACAGCCTCGATGTTTTTGTTTCAGTAGGAAGTTTGCAATAGTGGAAGACAGACGAGTAGATAAATCTCCTGCGGCCCGCCTCTCTGTGTATGGCTGGCAGGTGCAGGTGGTCGTCTGCACGTGTATGACGGTTTCGCAGGGTAGAGTTTGCAGTGATTTGACCGGCAATGTGCGTTGGCTCACCCGTCAGAACGATCTTGTGGGGCAAAGTAAGGCTGTGAAATAGATGCAGATCAGCTGCGGTACGGAGACCCAACTCGTTACAGGCATCAGAAATATGATCAAATTTCCGTAGACCTGACACGACTCTAGTGGCGAAGTTAATGATTTTGTCTAGTCTGTGGATGTTTGCTGCCGACCCGTTCCCGTAAACAGATATGCAGTAGCGGATATTGGATATAACGGATATTGGATATAGTGAAGAGGGTACTGGTTGGCAGATGGTGACGCAGATGGCTCAGGGCCAGAAGGAATCCAGTGCACTTGCGGACCACAACAGCTACATGGGAATCCCACGACATGTGGCGATCAAATGTCATCCCAAGGTTCCTACACGAATGACTCTTATCTATCACGGCGTCCCTAAAGCACAATCGTATCGGGGTAATATTGCGAAGATTTTGACGCGATCCGAACGTGAGAAGCTGAGCTTTGGTCGGGTTTACCTTCAAACCGTTATCCAGGAAGTAGTCGTAAAGTTGGTTCAGACATGTCTCCATCTGACTTATCAGATTTGGGAGATCGGATTTGCGACCGGAGATGAGGACCTGGGTGTCGTCTGCGAACTGAGTGACGTGTGCTACCGGGACGTGCAAACTGAGGTCGTTCGAAAAGATGCAATAGAGGAGTGGACCTAGTGATGAGCCTTGGAAAAACACCTATGTTGTTTGGGAGAAAGGAGGAGAGATACCTGTTTCCGCGTTGATCTGAGACGCTAGCAGCCTGCGTGTGACCTCCTAGATATGCCCTAAACCAGTCAGTATCGATTCCATGGAGTTCTAGTTTAGTGAGCAGTTTGGTGTGGTCTATTACGTCGAAGCATTTACTGAGGTCCAGAATGCAAAGGAGAGCTACTTCCGAACGGTCCATTGCTGCTAGTATTTTGTCCGTGACTGAGATGAGAGCGGTTTCCGTAGAGTGGCGTGGTCTAAAGCCGTGCTGAGTTTGGGCCAGTAGGTGGCTTGAGTTCAGGTAGTGATAGTTGCTTCTGCACTACCCTCTCTGTGATTTTGGCGATAACCGGAACCAATGAGATGGGCCTAAAACTAGAGGGATCCGAAGGATCTCCTGATTTGTGAATGGGAGTTACTATTGACTGTTTCCAAGTGGAGGGAATATCAGTTGTAGTCAGGCATGTGTTTATAATGTCGAGCAGCACTTCTCCGATAAAAAAGAACAGAAAAGCGTTCTTCCTAAAGGGAACTGAGAGGCGGCCATGCAAACCCAGTAGTCATGGGCATGCTCAGATCTAAAGTGATCTGACAACTGACGCCACCTATTAATCAACGAAGAAGAGACGGAATATCAGCGTGTTTGCAAAGGACATAAATGCTATTATTTGTGTGCAAAATGTATCAGAGAATGATTACTTGCGCAAGGCAAGGTAATTATGCGACAATGAACAAACCCAAACGCGAAACTTCAGGACTTTGACATCTGAGTTTCAGGGCGCCTCGAACAAAGCATGATTATTTAGGACTTTGACATCATTTGATTCGGAAGGTAGCAACTAACAGCCATGAAAGTTTGATCATTCAGAGTTCCTGATAGATGTTACCAACACTGGATATATAACGTGGATAGCCTCACCGGTTCCGGACATATATAGCTGGGGGAGGGGGATCTGTCGAACTTCAACTGCGTTTTATTTTCGGAGGCTCCACACTGCGCGATTATTATCACAGGCGCGTGTTATACGTCCGGTGAAGCAACGAGTATGAAACGTTCTGAATCCGACATGTCTCCACATGAGCAGCGCTGGCAAACACGCAATGGTGAACATCGAAACCACGTGCTGGAGACACCATCGGACTCCATCACACGAGCTCTTCTTGACGCCTTCGACGACATCCGCACGACCGCGAGAGACGTCACAACGCGGCGTTCGGCTGCGGCCAGCCCCCATTTCTGAGACAATGACGGTGCAGGCCGCCGCGGTCGGGCGGGTCCTCCTCCGCCGACCTGCCCGTCTCGCTCCAGCTCCACATTCCCGTCCTCAGCAGGCGGCCGAGCGGCCGAGCGGCTCAGCAGGCACGACCGGCCAGCTAAACACTTCGGCCGCATCAAACCGCCGACTGTATTTGTCCCGCAAGATGGCCGCCAGATAGCGCCAGCCGCGACGCCGCATTAATCGTCTCGACTATCTCCAACTTAGCGCCGCCGCAATGAAGACAAATGCGGTGCTTATGATGGAATTTATCTGCGCTGCCAGATGGGTTCAGCGGGAGGCGATCTCGGCGCGGCTGGCTGTGTGGTCCGTGCAGGAATTTATCGGCCGAATCTCGGCACGATTGGTCGGACACCGTGTCGCGCCGCCCAGCCGCCGGCGCTTGAAGCTCTGGCGGCGGCAATTTGTTGTGGCCGGCTGGGTGCGTGTGAACGAGTTGCAGCGGCGCGCGCCCGACACTGTCGCGCAGCTGCAACAGCACGCTCCCGACACTGTCGCGCAGCAGTAATGGCGCGCACCCGACACTGTCGCGCAGCAGCAATAGCGCGCGCCCGACAGTCTCGCAACTGCAACAGCACGCTCCCGTCACTGTCGCGCAGCAGCAATAGCGGGCACCCGACACTGTGGCGCAGCAGCAATAGCGCGCGCTACAGCCACAGCAAAGCGCGCGCCCGACACTGTCGCGCGGCCGCAGCGCAGCGCGCTGAGGCCGTCGTCGCTCGGCGACTGCGGTTTTATAGCGCAGACGGGTCCGTGAGTTAGTAGACAGCCGCACCCGGCAATGCGGCGCTGATTGGGCGTCATCGGAGCTGGGTGATTGGCGCGCCGGGCAATTGAAAAGATTTAGACATTCGGTGACATGCTAATCGAAATAGCGGGCGATATGAGACACATGAGGCGTAATGGTCTGACTGTTCCATAGATGCTTGTTCTGGAAAAAAAATTATCCCATCGTCACACATGCAATCACGTGCATAGGACCACCAGGATTTGGACCCTATCTGTAGATGTCAGAGTGCGAGTAAATTATATCGCTACAAGGGTGAGCATTTCGTGCATTTGGTGTGTGTATTTCGTCAGAAACAGGCCACTTTTGTGGTTGTTTTACGACGCACTTTGCTGCGTAGGTCATGCAGCGCCGCCACTCTCCCATGTAGGTCATGCAGCGACGCCACTCTCCCATGTAGCCCATGCAGCGCCGGCACTCTCCCATGTCGAATGGTCGCGGAGAAGCCTAAACCCAAGGCAGCGGGACTCGAAACTCAGACCCACCGGCTACGAGCCGAGCGCGCTACCAACTAGGCCATTGGTTCCCACAGAAACCAACCCGCTCGAATTGTGAAGGGGTTCTTAGGCTGAGCGAGAACAGCCGTGAACCCGCCGTAGCGGTATATCTAAGACCGCTACAGACGTGTCGCAGACAATCGTAACGAACCTAGGCCCGTCACACATATATGTGACATGCTGCCCTCTGACGAAAAACGACTGTCCCATGTCGAAGAAAAACGACTGTCCCATGTCGAAGAAAAACGACTGTCCCATGTCGAAGAAAAACGACTGTCCCATGTCGAAGAAAAACGACTGTCCCATGTCGAAGAAAAACGACTGTCCCATGTCGAAGAAAAACGACTGTCCCATGTCGAAGAAAACGACTGTCCCATGTCGAAGAAAAACGACTGTCCCATGTCGAAGAAAAACGACTGTCCCATGTCGAAGAAAAACGACTGTCCCATGTCGAAGAAAAACGACTGTCCCATGTCGAAGAAAACGACTGTCCCATGTCGAAGAAAAACGACTGTCCCATGTCGAAGAAAAACGACTGTCCCATGTCGAAGAAAAACGACTGTCCCATGTCGAAGAAAAACGACTGTCCCATGTCGAAGAAAAACGACTGTCCCATGTCGAAGAAAAACTGTCCCATGTCGAAGAAAAACGATGTCCATGTCGAAGAAAAACGACTGTCCCATGTCGAAGAAAAACGACTGTCCCATGTCGAAGAAAAACGACTGTCCCATGTCGAAGAAAAACGACTGTCCCATGTCGAAGAAAAACATGTCCCATGTCGAAGAAAAACGACTGTCCCATGTCGAAGAAAAACGACTGTCCCATGTCGAAGAAAAACGACTGTCCCATGTCGAAGAAAAACGACTGTCCCATGTCGAAGAAAAACGACTGTCCCATGTCGAAGAAAAACGACTGTCCCATGTCGAAGAAAAACGACTGTCCCATGTCGAAGAAAAACGACTGTCCCATGTCGAAGTAAGTGGTGACGCTGGACCACAGATCAGTTTGGACTGGCTCCCATGCAGCTTTTTCATCTCGGGGGGGGGGGGGGAGGAGGAAACCTTGTGATGCCTAATCTCACCTGACGTGATATCCGCACGCGTTCTGGCAGCTCCGAGAAATGTTCCGCGGGTAACCACGACTAGCCGGTGCCATCGCCCGTGCACACAACCAGCGTCGCTTCACGTCCAGCCTGCGTTACTTCCTCGGCCGTGCTTAATTCACCGGCGCGCGCCCGGCACCGCCTTCCCACGCTGCGCTGCGAACCGGCAGGTCAGCCGACGGCATCGTATGACCCGATGTTTCCGATAGCGTTCACCGCACGACCAGTCCCACGTGGCGTTGATTGAGGCGGCGCCGGTGCGTCTGGTAGCGCCACGCTGTTTTACGCCGGTGCGCAAGGGTGATGGGGTCGACCGCAACTCGTCGTAAAATTTGCACCACGTCAGCCGGCGAGGTTGCAAAACAGCTTAATCCGCGCCGGCACTGGCAATGCAGGACAGTGGCGTACCTAGGATTCGTGTCAAGGGGGTGGGGAAAACAGATCTGAAGGGAGCCCATCCTACTCCCATTAAAAATAAATCACGGGATTTCGGGCACTAGTTTATCAAATAGGCACTTTTTCTTCAAATAATTATTTGTCGTACGCGATTTTGTGTTCGGGGAACGACGCGCTTTGGGGCTTTTCACGCAATTCCAAGGGCTGCAGGGACTTCTCGGGTCGGAATTTATGTTTCGTGCCAGATGCGATTTTTGGGGCCCCAGTGCGGCCTTTTGGCACTCAGCGTGATATTCAGGAGCCTGGCCCGACCTTTTGGGGGCTAGCACGATTTTCAGAGACCCGGTTGAGTTTTTGGGCCACTAGCGTGACTTTTTTTTAGGGACCCGGCCATATTTTTAGGCCCCCAGCGTGATTTTCGTGGCCCCGGTGTGACTTTACCGGGACCCAATGTGATCTTCAGGGGCCAGAGCGCGACTTTTGGGGGCTCCACCGTGATTTTCAGAGGCCCGTGTCACTTTTGGGGTCACCAGTGAGATTTTCGAGAGCCCCGGTCAGATCTTCAAGGGTTCCAACCTGATTTTCATGCACCACTTTTGTGGTCCCCAGCGTGATTTTCAGGGCCCTGGCCTGACATTTTTGTTACCCAGCATGATTTTCGGGGGTCCGGCGCGACTTTTTTGGGCCCCAATGTCATTTTCATGGGCCCCAGAGCGATTTTCTGGGGCTCCTAGCGTGATTTTTTGGGTCCCGGCACAATTTTCCCAAACCCTGCGCGATTCTTGGGGGCCCACAACCTCTCAGGGTGAATTGCACCCGTTGCATCCCCTCGGTACGCCACTGATGCAGGATAACCTGAAGCTATGACCGGTTTCATCCACGTACGTGCGGTTTTAATCGCTGGTAGTTTATGTAAGTGTTGTACTAGTACTGCTGAGCAGGCACATGAAACGCGCTGTTATACGACATTCCTCCTGGATATAGTGTGCACATAGATTGCAGATTGCCCACAATTTTCTTGTATCTAACACCCAATCACAGAATGTTAAGCATGCACCTGACAGCTCAGAAGATCCCATAGCCGTTAGGCTAGTCGCTGCGTACAGCACAATGCATTATCCATCCTAAGTTCATCGGTGTCCACAAAACAGACATATTCATACATGGAGTTGGGACATTCATTAGAGAACACGATTGGTTATTACATGGAGTTGGGACAATCATTAGAGAACACGATTGGTTATTACATGGAGTTGGGACATTCATTAGAGAACACGATTGGTTATTACATGGAGTTGGGACAATCATTAGAGAACACGATTGGTTATTACATGGAGTTGGGACATTCATTAGAGAACACGATTGGTTATTACATGGAGTTGGGACATTCATTAGAGAACACGATTGGTTATTACATGGAGTTGGGACATTCATTAGAGAACACGATTGGTTATTACATGGAGTTGGGACATTCATTAGAGAACACGATTGGTTATTACATGGAGTTGGGACATTCATTAGAGAACACGATTGGTTATTAAGTACTGGGAAACGCCCATGTGACACCACAGCCGGACGAACAAACCAACCGTTCAACATCATTTGAGAATCTCCCAGAATAATTTTAAGTTCTAAAAAATCGCCACATTACTGAGTATTCAGGAATAGTGCGTCCATAGCCACTGCTCGCGGAACCTATGGGCCTCTGAGGCTCGGAGTCCACTTGCGTGAGCAGGGTGGGGCTCGGCCTCCTGGCGGCAGCGAAGAAGAGACTCACCGATTTCGATATGTAGGAACTTGGAGAGGATTATTCTTTTCTTAATGAACTACTATAAGATTCAGGCTACTAGTGCTTTAGGAATTCAACTTTACAGTCGGCAGTAAAAGCTATAGGAATACCCATAACTCAAAAGAAACTAAGATTATCAGCGTTCCTGGGCTCATCTTGAGATGCAAAAGAAAGCAAATTTGAAAAGGTTTCTTGATGGAGTTTCCATCAGCAAAATTGCTAAATCGAAGCTTTATATGTGTGGCCAACGACGAAACCCGTCGAATACTTCGTTAGGGCATGGATGAATACCTTTCCATATAGGATGAAGGCATCTTAGTTTATTTTTGGTTGGCTAAATGTCAAGCAATTAAAATGGACATATTTTATAATAATTTACTAATCCATGGCCCAATGATTTGTCCAATGATGATGGGAGCTTTCATTGCCCACAAACTTTTTGTTTAAGATAGATAAAGATGATGCAGTGTTTTTCACTTGTGTAGGATGAGGTGGTAGCATAATACAATTTGTACCATAATTGAAGAAAAAAAACTATAAATATGAGTTTTGTTTTTAATTTCAGGACAGTGCCCAACAGTCTGAATTCCATTGTTTTTTTTTCATGGCTGTTGTGGATCTTGCCAGTTTCCTATAAGACATTAACGCAATGCTTCATGTGTGGGTATCTGTGATAGAGATTGAGCGTACCAGCTGTTCCACGGGACAACTGGCGCTCAACTGCGCATAAGTCAACTGGAATATGCAGTGGCGTACCGAAGGGGGAAAAACCGACAATTATCCATTCTCCCAGGCTCCCGCAGTGTCACCGGGCTCGATAAAAAATGCACCGCCCCCACCCCCCCAAAAAAAATCGAGCTGAGCCCCCAAAAATCGCACCGGGACTCTATAAATCGCGCCGGGGCCCAACAAATCGCGCCAAAGGTCACAAACAACCGCGTACGGCCTAAAAACACCTGCCCGAATCCCGAAAAGGCTCGTGTCGGGGCTAAAAAAATCGCGCAGTGCCCAAAAATATCGCGCCGGGGCACAAAAAAGCGAGCCAGGCCCCGAAAAAATGGCGCCGAGACACGGAAAAGCGTCCCGAGCTCCGACAAATTCAGACAATATCCCAGGAATCGTGCCAGAGCTCCCAAACGTCACGCTGGTACTCCAAAAATTATCGTCTAGACCCACCAACTTGCGTAGAGTCCCGAAAAAAACGTGTTGAGGCTAAACAAAATCGTGCCGGGGCCGAAACATATTGGGCTGAGTGCCGGAAAAGCAGAACCGGGCCTCCAACAATTACGCTGGAACCTCGAAGAGCACCTGGGCACCAGAAGGTTCAGAAGACGCCCCCCCCAAAGAAAAAATCGATCCAGGCCCAGAAAACTCGTCATCATTGGTGGAATTCATTTCAAGGTCCGAATATTGTCCTAAATATGACCTCTGATGTCCATTATCAGTCCAAATACAAATGCAAGAAATGCGGCTCTTCATGATCACAGCTTCCTATCGGTCTTTTGCCTTATATCCTAGTTTATCTAAATTGCAAGTTAGTGGGGAGGGACCTGTCAAAGCCCCCTCCCCTCGCCCGGCAAAAAGAAGGCGGATTTTGCGGCACGCCCGACGAGTGAATGACTATGCGAGACCGTAAGCCCTGTCTGGATAATTGATGTCCACACGCACCCTCACTGTAAGGTGATAATGTGTGATGATGAGCTCTTAGTTTAGTAGCCTAAGTGATGGAACTTCAGAAAGTGTGGCACTTCTCCTTGGGTGGGAGTCACCTTGCCGAAAGCATTCCGCAGCCCGTGTCCATAGAGCGTGCACAGTGTGTACTGATGTCCTGATGACCGATCCGACCATGTGTGTAGGGCAGTGACTTGAAACAGATTTTGTGCAGAGTGGGGGCGGAACGTGGTGATGTCAAAAAGGCCAGCTGATGTCAAAAATATGTCCAAATGTATATGGATGATGCCTATTGAGTGATTTATGTTGACGTTTGTTGATTGTTTGATGGTGGTGATGATGTCAGTACTGTATCTTATGCCTTTGCCAGTGCTGCTGCAAGAAGCCATAAATGATTTTATCGACCCAAATGCCGCTCATAACCTGTATTAAAAAGCACAAGTGGCACTTAATGTCAAAACGAAATAAAGTGATGTCACGGTTTTGTTCTTGTTCCAGACGGACGTGTTCGCGCTACTACGAGGTCTAGGGGAGGACTGTTGAAGCTGCCGAAGGGACAAATAGTGGACCACTAGTTATTAAGGTAAGATTTTGTTAGTAGAGGGATAGCTTCTTGTTTTCTTTCCATTGTGTGTCACATATGAAGTTAGGGAATCGCACTTTTTTCTTAGCATAGTTTATTTAGTATAGTGGTGTATATTGTTTACTTTAAATGACCTTGGAATTGCAGCATTCACGGTGTTGTTGGAGAACACATGGATGCTAATATGATAGTAGAGGGGTAGTCTGTTGGATTTTTTTTCCTGGTGTGTCTAGTAAATTAATGTTGGAAGGTTCATTTGCTTTTGATTCATATTGTTTCTTATCTTAGCTTAACTTTCTAGTGGTGTTAAGCTAAGTTTGCTTTGCATAACTCTTTGGGCTTGCGCATATTCACTGTTGGGTACTTACCGGGTGGTTTCCCTTGTGTGATTTTTGTTTACTGTTCTGCAAAAAACCCTCATTCTGCCTGCCCAGGCGTTGTCCAAAATATGAACTCTATGTCTATCTAACTAATGATCCATTGAAATTTGGATGAAAGTTCCTGCAGTTCGAATTAGGATTCTGACATGCAGCGATATTCGATCACCATAAGCGACTGTACCTGATCACCATAAGAGGCAAGCCGGGGGAACCGGCATAAGTCAAGTTAACTCTGACTACGTCTACAGACATTGTACTAGAAAATCTGACCTTCATTCGAGCCTGTTATCCACGACGTAAAATCATAAGGTTAGCTGGTTAGTACTTTCGTGATATTACATGTAAAGAAAATATACGACCTTCAATATACCAGGAGCTGCTCAGTTCATTCTTTTAAATAGGTAGCTTCGACTTGATTTAGGTTTTCTTGTGACTATCGATGTTTCTTGTATTCAATTTTATTCGGCACACCCATGTTTCACGACTGTTGGTTATCAGCACCTGTCATGATATAGAACATGTCCCTGGTTCATTTTGCATATTTAAGGACGTTGTCGCGCAACTCCTTCAGATAATGTGTGGCATCCTTCAGGATGTTTACAGTGACGAATCTGACAAGAGGCCCGCAATTTCCTGAATACCACGCGACGAAGTCGGCGCTTATCATTTTCCCACATCTCCATAACTCGCCCTCCCAACCACGATCCTGCGAAATCTACAACCAGCAGCCACCGGCCGGCCTCCGTCTCCATATAATCCGTACGTAGATCCGCACCGCCGCGCTGACGGCAACCGAAGTCGTCCGGTTCCCTGCGGGTGCGCGGCGTCCCTCCGCGGCGTCTCCGGGTCCGAAGTCGCGGCGGCCGTCCCGACGCGGCTCCGCGACGGTGCCGACGCGTTGACGGCGCCGCGGATCCGCGGATTACCGCCGCGACGCCACCTGCCGGCGGCGCTCGCGCACCATTAGCGCCAGTCGCGCTGTCGCTGTATCTTATGTTACACTTGGTAATCCGGCCGGCGCTCGGCCGGCTTAGCGTGGCTCCTCAATTTCGCGCGGTTGCAGACGGCGCGCTTTTTACGGCCACGACGGGCGCGCGGCGGCCGGTGCGACCAGTTCCCCTGGCGGGAGTCCCGACACGGAACATCCGCACCGCTGGAGTCACCATTGGTTCGGCTACATCGATTTTAATGAGTCAAAAAGATGCGGGGCAAAACGCTGTGCATTATCATAGGTAAAGCTATAATAACTTTTGGACAAGTAGATGTGAAACAAGCGATGACCACATAATTAAACTTCTTGTAGTGAAGTGCTGTAGTCTATACAGGCCTGACCCATGGATGGTAAAACGGTGCTTACCTGGGTTTCTGAGCACCTCAAAAACGTACCATGAAAAATAATGCATGTATTTTGGCATATAAACATCCATTTAAGACCTATGTTAGCCAGCATGTAACTAAAGTAACAATATCGCATCTTCAGTCGGTTTTACAGCGAACATGTATGCCAACGTGCATTCGGTTTTGCTATTTTGGTAGAAGTGTCCGATCCGATATTGCAAGTGGAAAAATCAGCTCAGGCCCCACCCGACCTGCTCCTAACACATGGTACCCCCCCCCCCCACCCGCGGCTGGAAGCGCACAGTGACACTAGCTCACACTCCTATCGGTCTGCAGTCCCCACTGACGACGTCCCAATTGCCGGGCGGCCGCCCTCGGCTTGTTTATTTCGGAGCTGCCGCACACATTACCGCGACCGCCGGGCGGACGGGCGGCGGCCGCTTCGATATTGCCCGGCGACAGTGAATAACCATATTGTTCCGATCGACGCGCGATAAAATTCTCAAGCGGGTGTCAAACTCGCCAATAAATTCACCAGGCAATATCCGCATGTAAATGGAGTCATTCAGGCTCGCCGACGCTCCCGGATTGCCAATAAAGATATTCAAATTTAACTTATCGCCGCGGGAAATTTTCAAACTTTGGCCGACTCCGTCTGTGATGGCTTTTATGCGCGCACCGGGAGATCTACGTCGACGACCGGCGGCGCGGGCAGGCGCGGACCGGGCCGTTCCCGGTCATATACGACGTCGTCGCGTCCTGACTCCCGCGCCTTTCGGCCGGTTTCCCGGGATCGGAGCGCGACCGGGCCCCGCTTGGTATGTGCGTCAGCGCAGCGCAATCGGTCGGCTCCTGCGGCAAATTGTGCCGCGTAAAATGGCATCCCGCGCGGGAGCGCGCCGCCAACATTGTTACGACTGTGTGTCGGCGGTAAGTTGTTGCTTGACGTACGGCAGCGCAGAAGTACCGCCAGATACCTCCGCTGAAGGATAGACGTGACTGACTGGACCACGGCGTCCAGAGCCTCTGACGATCCGATACAGTCCCAACGGGACCCGGCGATAACATCTTGGGACCAAGTCAGACCTCGGGAACACCTTCCCTCGACGAACCTATGCTCAGTAAATGTCAGCAGCTGAGGACGCATGCACAAGCAATGCACGTTCCTGTCAAGTTATTCCGGACGAACAAGTAAAAGCGGATGGCGAACAGAGACCGCACCACACCGACCACTGGCCCAGAGACCGCACCACACCGACCACTGGCCCAGAGACCGCACCACACCCAGAGACCGCACCACACCGACCACTGGCCCAGAGACCGCACCACACCGACCACTGGCCAGCCTAAAGACCGCACCACACCGACCACTGGCCCAGAGACCGCACCACACCGGACCGCAACACACCCAGAGACCGCACCACACCGACCACTGGCCAGCCTAAAGACCGCACCAGCTGACTCATCGGTGACTCATCGACTCATCGAAGACTCATCGGTGGTGGTCGAGGCCGCCAGCTGGCTTTGGCGACCGTCGTCCAGTACCAGTCGACTGTGACTACGGTGTTCAGCATGCAGTGTGGCAGGTGCTGCAGCTGCGGCGAAAACTTCCGTGGCGGCAACACCAACTGTCCATCGGTTTGCATGTATGCTGTACGCCAAGCAAAGGTAACTTTATATAAATTGCATCATCTATGAGTTCATTTGCCATACCAAGTTTGATACCAATCCTTCATCTAAAGCTGAGGCTGTCAGCAGCCAGCCGTGACAACCACGAAATGTTTACAACCATCGCTAGCTGGCTGTGACCACCGCCAGTCCGCTGTGGCCACCACCATTTGTCTGCGACCACCACCAGCCTACTGTAACCACCACCAGCTGGCCATGACCACCACCAGGCGGCTATGACCACCACCAGCAGCTTGCGACCATCAGCAGCCGACCAGCAGCGGAAGTCGGCTGTGACCACCACCAGCAGCTTGCGACCATCAGCAGCCGACCAGCAGCGGAAGTCGGCTGTGACCACCACCAGGCGGCTATGACCACCGGCGGCAGCTTGCGACCATCAGCAGCCGACCAGCAGCGGAAGTCGGCTGTGACCACCACCAGGCGGCTATGACCACCACCAGCAGCTTGCGACCGTCAGCGGCTGACCGGCAGCGAAAGTCGGCTGTGACCACCACCAGGCGGCTATGACCACCGGCGGCAGCTTGCGACCGTCAGCGGCTGACGGGCAGCGGAAGTCGGCTGTGACCACCACCAGGCGGCTATGACCACCGGCGGCAGCTTGCGACCGTCAGCGGCTGACCGGCAGCGGAAGTGGGCTGTGACCACCACCAGGCGGCTATGACCACCGGCGGCAGCTTGCGACCGTCAGCGGCTGACCGGCAGCGGAAGTCGGCTGTGACCACCACCAGGCGGCTATGACCACCGGCGGCAGCTTGCGACCGTCAGCGGCTGACCGGCAGCGGAAGTGGGCCGTCTGCAGGGCCGATGCCGAGCGCGACTGACAGCACTGGCCACACTTCAGCACACAATTAAAGCCGCGCGCTGCAAAGCTTCATCACGCCCTAATGACTTCTGATTTCTGGCCTGAATGCTGATGGCGTATCGGGCCCTAATGAGCCGGACGCAGGCGATTCGCTCGTTAGAGCCGTCCCCGACCGAGATTTATCCCGCCTGCCAAGACGGCCACAGTGCTGCCGCCAAGACTGAGGCATTGCACATTCAATTAGCGCCAATTCATTCGCAATTTGTGTTGGTCCGGCGGAGATTTATGCCGCCGTGCAGATTGCAGCCCGGCTGCGCGGGAGGTGGCCGGAGAGTACGGCGGTGGTGTCCGTGCACGACATTGTGCGCATGGTGAGTGGTGGTGGGACATCGGGTGGCAGTGATGCGCACGACCGAGGTGGTTTGTGGCCCGTCCTCAGTAACGGACACAGCGGGTGGTTTGTGGCCCGTCCTCAGAATTGTACACAGCCGGTGGTTTGTGGACCCCCCCAGTAATGCACACAGCGGGTGGTTTGTGGTCCGTCCCCAATAATGCACACAGCAGGTGGTTTGTGGTCCGTCCCCAGTAATGTACACAGCGGGTGGTTTGTGGCCGGTCCTCAGTAATGTACACAGCGGGTGGTTTGTGGCCCGTCCACAGTAATGCACACAGCAGGTGGTTTGTGGTCCGTCCCCAGTAATGTACACAGCGGGTGGTTTGTAGCCCGTCCCCAGTAATGTACACAGCGGGTGGTTTGTGGCCCGTCCACAGTAATGCACACAGCAGGTGGTTTGTGGACCCCCAGAAATGCACACAGCGGGTGGTTTGTGGCCCGTCCCCAGTAATGTACACAGCGGGTGGTTTGTGGCCCGTCCACAGTAATGTACACAGCGGGTGGTTTGTGGCCCGTCCCCAGTAATGTACACAGCGGGTGGTTTGTGGCCCGTCCTCAGTAATGTACACAGCGGGTGGTTTGTGGCCCGTCCACAGTAATGCACACAGCAGGTGGTTTGTGGACCCCCAGAAATGCACACAGCGGGTGGTTTGTGGCCCGTCCCCAGTAATGTACACAGCGGGTGGTTTGTGGCCCGTCCACAGTAATGCACACAGCAAGTGGTTTGTGGACCCCCAGAAATACACACAGCGGGTGGTTTGTGGCCGGTCCTCAGTATTGTACACAGCCGGTGGTTTGTGGACCCCCAGAAATGCACACAGCGGGTGGTTTGTGGCCCGTCCACAGTAATGTACACAGCGGGTGGTTTGTGGCCCGTCCCCAGAAATGTACACAGCGGGTGGTTTGTAGCCCGTCCCCAGGAATGTACACAGCGGGTGGTTTGTGGCCCGTCCACAGTAATGTACACAGCGGGTGGTTTGTGGCCCGTCCCCAGTAATGTACACAGCGGGTGGTTTGTGGCCCGTCCCCAGTAATGTACACAGCGGGTGGTTTGTAGCCCGTCCACAGTAATGTACACAGCGGGTGGTTTGTGGACAGTCCTCAGTAACACGCATGTGCACACAGGAGTAGCTTGAATCCCATCCCCATGATTGTACAACGAAGCGGTTTGAGTTCCGTCCCCAGGAAAATACAGTGAAAATCGCTTGAGTTCTATGCCCCATGCTCTTGTGCGGAATGCGGCATATCATATACCGCACACGAGAATTGTTGGTTGAGTTCTTGTTTTGAGCTGAGTGAGCGATTGCTGCATCTGGAGCTGTTTTTTTGTGCTTTCACGGTGGCTTTGTGGGTCGAAGCCCGTTCTCGGCACGCTTCCTGAGTCTGGCGTTTCGCACCGGCGCGGAGGTTTGTAGGTTTGCTGTGGGCTGAGTTCCGGATCTTAGCCGAGGGAGCGCACGCAGCAGCCGGTATCTGCGGTCGCTTCCCCAGCGAAGTTCGAGGCCGCTGACATTAACGGCCGCCTACCGAGACAGTAATGTTAATCATGAGATTACAGACAACCTCAGGCGATAGGATGCCAGAGTGGGACAGTCGTGTAGATTATCCACACGGCACATGCCGCATGTAACAGTTTTGCGACACGTTAATTGCAGAGATGGCGGAGAGACGGGGAAACCGTGTCGAAAAGCCACCGAAGACCATGTTATCCAGTTCAGTTCAGTGATCAAGTTATTTTATGTAACTCTCCATTTTCAATATATAACAACCGCAAGAAGAGATCGTCACTAGTCAAGCACGAGTCAGTCTGAAGTCAACATATCTGTTTTTAACTCTAAAAATGCAATGGCGTGCAATTGAGGACACCTGAAAACTGAGCAGGGCTGGGGATATCTATCACCAAGTCAGTGGGGCAAGGTTCTTATTTTCAAGACATCATATTTAATAGGCAAAATGACAAAATAACATTAGCAGGGTACCAAAGCCAGGGGGTTCAGACCCCCCCCCCCTCCTCGACTCACCCGGGATCTCCAGCCACGACTCGTGAGTGTTTCCGGTAAGCACAACTTCGGAAATACCGTTTGAAATGTGTTCAGAGCAATACCCAGGGATAACGCAAGTAACAACGCCATAGACAGATAAAACTTAGTTTATTCCCCTATTTTAACGGACAATTCCTGCCGGATCCAAGGGTAGTAACCAAGGAGTCGGAGCAGGTAAGCGCATGGAAGGCAAAGTGGTACTCGGGACACCTTATAAAACCCGTCACTGACGTCAACCATGAGCAGGCGCGATGCTGTTCTTTTCTGACCGGCGCAGCAGCTCGGCACATGAACTTCGACGCTGGTCTGAAGCGTTCACGCTGTGTTTGACAAAGCGATTTTAGTTTGTCTGTGGCAAAGTCTGTGGTATCATCGCTTGCGGGCACGCAGTATTGCTTTGGAAAGGGACAGACACTCTCTTTCAGCGCATCTAAAAGAGGCCCTAGTGCATCGCATCGCCATCAGTGCATCGCATCGCCATCCACGCGGTGCAGTTGTCCAGATGAGCTCGCAACGGTGTTGTTCTGAAGCACCGACCCGCTTTCCAATCGATCCAAACGCTCACCGCTATCATTACAACCGTGCACCGCGTGTTAAATTATCGCAAAGATAAGCATTCGAGACTGGGCGCTAACGACGCCGCTCCGCCATTACCAGTGCGTGTTTACCGTTAAACGATGCTGGATGGTGTGGGAGAATGAGTGATGACGTTCCGAGGCCAGGTATCGCACCGCGCTCGATGGTTGTGCCGTTCCTACACTGAAATGGATGTACCGGTATCACACTGAAATGGATGTAACGGTATCACACTGAAGTGGGTGTACCGGTATCACACTGAAATGGCTGTACCGGTATCACACTGAAATGGATGTACCGGTATCACACTGAAATGTTAGTGCCGGAAACATACTGCAATGGGTGTACCGATATCACGCTGAGATGGGTGTGCCGGTATCACGCTGAAATGGGTGTACCGGTATCATACTGCAAAGGATGCGCCGGTCCTACACTGAAATGGAAGTACCAGTCCAACACTAAGTTAGACGGATGTGCCGATTCCACACAGAGGAAATGGGTATGTCGGCCCCACGATGAGAAGGACGGGCTGTGGCGTCCTGTACTGTGTACAGTAGTGCACTGACTGTGCTCTCCGGGTGATGGTTATTTGAAGCACCATCCCTAACTCAATGTCGAATGTCCTAAATGTCGGCTGTTCTCGGGTAAATTCAGGTGGCGTTCCAGTTGTTAACCCTAAGCATCGACTCAGGCTTGTGTGAGATACTGAACATGAGGAGTCCACTTCAAGAACCACAATTGTCGAAATTGTATTATGTGGGGAACTGGGAAATCATCACGTATAATGTCTTTGTAACAGAAAGTTGGACGACGGAAATTCCTCCTTGTGTGCATTACTCGTAATCTTAATTTAATGGTCATGGGGCATACATGGTGGCTACCCTTATAACACGAAAATGCTACATCTGTTCGTCATGTAGGTACCTGAACTCGCTTGTTGAGCTTAAGTAGCACGTGTTATGAGAAAGTGCAGAGGCTATAACCTTAAGCTATATATAACGCAAAGATGCCATGCATAACGTGCTATGTAATGTTACTAGTCTGGTGGCCGGTTATTTGCTTCAGCAGCCGCTAAACAGCAAGGCGATATTTTCTGCGTATCCTTAACAAAGGTGGAAGAACCGCCGATCTCGGAAATTCGCGGTGAGGTTCAAACTTTTTCCGCCTCTGGCCTACAACCTAGAATCACTCTCAACATTCACCCTATGACAGCATAAAATGCAAAGAAGTGACTGCGAAACAATACCCACCTCACCGGCTGTCCACAGGAGAAGCGGCCTGCGACCCACAGGCTGTGGATACCCGGTGAAGGGGTACGCAGGCCCTATAGGAATCAAAGACACATCCAAGAGTCATTCGCAGTCGCTACACGGACAGCTGCTGGAGCAGCCAGTGTGCGGCCAGGGACGGCGAGGGGGTCGGGCTGTTTGCGTCGCAACACGACCAGAGCTCGTCGCCGGCGCGAGCGCAGCCGCCGCCGCCGCCGCCGGCCCCGTCATGGGAACGGATTCGCGCCGGCGCGAGCGCGCGCGCCGCGAGTCAATGGCGCGCCCGGCGTCACGGCACGACGCGCCGCCGCCAGCTGGCCGGCTAATGGCGGCCAAAACGAGACACGTAATTGATGAGCGTATTTAGCTTTCTATTAATTTTCCATCTTGCTGGTGGTGCCGGCGCCCGGTCGCGGCGGCCATCGCTCATCGCGCGACAATGCCGACTCGCCGCCCCGGCCGCGCGGCCGGCAGCGGCGCGCGGCGCAGAATGGCGCGCGCCGGCAACACTGCAGCCGACCAATGGCGATGCGCGTTGCAGCGGCGATCGACGACGCGATAACGGCAGATGGCGGCTCAGATAGGCGGCCGGCGGCGCGGAGATGGAGGCGATAGCGGCGCATTGTTCTATTTGCCAGACCGCAGAAATTAGAGCGCGCAGGACGGCGAGCTTTACGGCCGGCTTCCTGCGCGGGTGATCTTCAAGAGATTAGTTGGCGGTGATTAACGACCGCATCTCACAAGTGCACGTGGCAATTTCTGGAAGTATAACGCTGCAAGGCTGTAATATATGTTCATCTTTCACACTTACTTTGCCTGGTATAAGTTGATAATTGAAATTAATAAAAATGACTAGCAGTGCAGCGGATTACGGCAGGCCTCCGGCCAAACAGACATTTAATGACTACAGTCCCCACTTGAGATGCTTTCATATGCTGCAGCATCGCAGGGGTGGCTCAGGCAAAAATTGTTTCCGAGGGGGGGCGGGGATGTTTGTGTGTACGGGACACTTCAGTCACATAAAGCATAAGCATTAAACGCCAAATAAGAAAATACTTCGACCTTCAATATTAAGGTAAAATGAAATATAATTCAAGGGCACAGAAGTAAGAACGTGTAGTGGTAGCGGTGGTGCAGGCGTTTTAATCCACTTCTCAGGAATCGCAATCATCAACTCATGGGAGGAATCGATTGAAAAAGTGTGGAAGTCCCACTTATCGGTCGTCCTGGCGCCCTTGTCTATGAGTACTCCCCCACACCATCCCCCCCCCCACAAAAAAAAACACTCAATCGAGGGTCAAATGAATCACCTGCTGGATATATGAGGCAACATGAGTGGAGAGATGGAACAACAAAGGGAGAAGTGGTATTGAAGATGTCATGTTGCACATAATAATAATTTCGCGACAGGACAGAATAAGGCATATTTTATTCTTACGGTTTATTAGGCAGGAGAGCGATAACACTATGATGCATAATACCAGTCTATATTAGCAACCTAATGGCAACACATACAGTGATCGCGTCTTCCTTGCGATCACTATCCCACTTCTAACTATACATTACCTATATTATATCTTGCGCAATTATCAGCTGTGAACAGCTCAGTCTTGACCGCAAATGCCAGCTTTAAAGGTACAGACACAAAAACAAACGTAACTATTATATCTTCATGTTCGTACCTGGGATCATGACAGTTGTGCTCATTCATTATGCGCGAACTACGTTATCAGCAATCTCTTAGCAAAGGACAACGATTATCTACAGGTGAAAGAAACGAACCTGAAGTGCTATGATGAGGACTTACTAGCTGACTGGCAATCTGCCGCTTAGTCAGCGATTTCGAAGTAATAAAACCACCCCGACCTGATCTGATCAGAACTTAACGTAACAGACGCAGTTCACAAAACGGAAACAAATTCTTCAACATCTGAGCACTTATAATAGACCCGAAGTTTTCATTCAGTGTATTGGATTCACGCTTTTCTGATTTCATATGCATCAGAACAATACAGGCATTCAGTAGTATCACCTTCAGATAATGAGAGGCCGCCTAACGGCCTTGCCCTGCCTGAAGAAAATAACTTTCCTTGCGCTCCTATCGTCCTTGTCACGTTCTTGCTTACTGACTGGTGTCCTGACTTCCTTGTTTGATCGTTTTCTCTTTATTTCGTTCCTCTCAGTCTAGACGAATTATTTCCAGTCTAATAGGTGGACGTTTTTTCCATGTTCATACCCCGGCGATGTCTACGCTAGCTCCTCTTTGGAGAAGCCTTTGGAATTGGGCGCACAACGTCGGAGAACAAACAGGCTTAAGGGGTCCTGCCGAATACCGTCTGAAGACGTGCCCGGCTGGCTGTCGTGTGAAGACGTGCCCGGCTGGCTGTCGTGTGAAGACGTGCCCGGCTGGCTGTCGTGTGAAGACGTGCCCGGATGGCTGTCGTGTGAAGACGGGCCCGGCTGGCTGTCGTGTGAAGACGTGCCCGGCTGGCTGTCGTGTGAAGACGGGCCCGGCTGGCTGTCGTGTGAAGACGGGCCCGGCTGGCCGCCGCCTGATGATGATACCAGCTGGCTGTGACCCAAGGACGTCACAAAGGGAACCTCCAACCATATGGTAACGAAATTGTGGATTATCACATCTTGACATGACCTTGTGACCTAAAGCGACACATTGTATGCGCCTTAGGCGATGGCTGGATTGATGTTTGGACACTTCACCTGCAACATGTCAGGGTCATCCAAGGTCATTGGCCCAAGTTGACCTTGGATTAACTTTTTAGCTTGACAGGATATCTAGAGTTATTTTAGTCCCTGGATCAGATTTCCTCGTCCATTTTTACCATGGAGTGATGAAAAGTGGTTTCAACCAACATCCTATCAAGTCTTCAAATGTAGGGTCGGCCTTGGCCTGACCTGACCCGTGACCTATGCATTCAATGGAGCTTGATATAAGTCATTACATCCGTAAAGCGTCGACGGCCACTTTGATAAGAACTAAAAATGTATATCTGTTGCAGTTTAGGAAGCGTTTGTGATCAACTTGTGAAAAGTCCACTTTTTTCGAAAATTTGACCTTTGACCTGAGCTGGAGGCCCACCTATCATCCCCAGTTACAAACATCGGTTGTCAATCGCGAGATGTCATCCCACCATGGTCGTTTGTGTTTCGCTTCTCTCTCTAGCATATTTTGTTTCGAAATGCCAGATGGTCGCATCAATACCTCCTGCGTGACAATAGCGAGGGCAGCAAAACGCCGCACACGAAGGGGAGTTAATTTGGCTCTTAAGCTATTGGCCCTCGATCACCTATATAACACATGCAGTAGACACACCGCTCCCTTACCGGTGTGCTTCGGCATGCGCGATTCATATGCCAGGGCATATGAAGTGAAAGAAAACCCGATGAATCCTGCTGTCATTTCTATGCCATATTCATTTCTGCTTTGATTAATGAAACTGTGATTATTGTGTGTGATCATTGAGTCATTGTACTATACATAGCCGGTATTGTCGCCATTGGAAAAACTCGCAAGCTGATTGGCTAGCGCTGATGATATAGCGATGATGATATACTTCTATAACGAAAATAGTGCTGAGTAAGTGAACTAGGGTGCCCCGATACAAATCTGTCTTGGTAGCTGGAGTAACTGGCGTAAGCATATCGCGAGATATTGGGCGTGAGTTAATAAACAAATAAAACACATACCGTCTGACAGATATCGACGTACCCATCACTCACACATCACATATCCAATTCAAATTCAACCATACAATGGATAAGCTTCATGTCGGGAACTACTGTATTTTTTTTTTCAAGTTTCACAAGTGCTGAACTTGATAAGTTTAAAGACGATGGTGCAATTCATATTTTTAGGTCCCTAAATCACATCAATAATTTAAAAAAGCGCTTCCGAATACCACGCATTGTGATTGGTCCAAATATATGTGACGTCACAAATGTGGAGTTCGCGATGGTCATTTGTCGGCCATTTGATATTGGACATAGGACGTTGTCGAGTTTGTAATAATCGCGACAGTTTTAGCTTGGATCGTATCCGATCGTCAGGGGAAAATGGATCTTAGAAATCGGCGTTATTATTCTTATTCTGTGCCAAGTTGTATAATACAACTGTAAGTAAGCCAGAATCGATATTAATCGGCCTACTGACGGCCCACAAGATGAGGAAGTTGTAGAGCGATGCTGCACGACGAAACGCTCGATGATCACTGTTAGTGGCTCCGCTTGCTGCGACGAACATTTAAATGTACGTATGTACCACTGCTGGACAGATGTACGGGTATTTTGATAGTCGTGGGTATGCTAAAGGTTGAGGGAGGGCTGGAACCCGAGTCTTTTCCTCAACAGTGAAATAAATGAGTTTTTTGCTATTCAGCTTTAGTTTGAAAACAGTGGTTTTATCTTCCTTTTTTCAGATAACTCCCACAAATGAAAAGGATATTTTACAAAGATGGGAGCTGTGACTTGGTAGTAGTCATTTTGTTCGAAATTTGGGTTCCACAATCCTTTCATGTTAGCATTAAGTGAAAAAAAATTAACGTTTTCTAGCTGACTGTAGCGTGATGAAGATGACAAGACATTCATTACACTTTGCATAAAACTGCAGAAACTCCAGCAGTAGCATACTTGTAATGCTTTTTATTAAGCTGAGTGAAATTCCACAATATGCCTGTCATTCCTCATAAAACAACTCGAGAATCCTTGCCCTGCATCTAAAATCCATGACAGTTCTAGCTAATGAATAACTTTAATTTTCCCTTTGAAACCTATCCCATCTTGCATTATCTCCACCAACATCATCAAAACATGGCATTGGCCTACACAAACTGATTACTGATTATGTTGCTCTACATCTACATATGATTGACCATGCCAGCCTACTCATGCGGATAGCTGATCATATCTGCCTGCACCTATTGATGATCGACGGCATCAACTCTTACACCTGCACAATTCATATATCCCTGCAACAAGGCTCACTCAAATTCCACAACATGCCTGACATTTAACGTAAAGAATCAACCTGAAAATCTGTGTGCCTTGTCTAAAATCCACAGGCTATGGCCAATGAATCCCCTCAATTTGCCATTTAACAGCAGTGCCTTCTTGTAGTATCTCCATAGACATCATCACAATATTGCAGCAATTGTAGCAGGCATCTTGCTCAATCCGCTCCATCAAAATGCTGCTTAAAGGTCTGTGACATCTGCCAAACCATCACCAATTCACATGTGCATTTCACCTGCGTCTCTATGGGATTACGCACGTATTTGACCTATCGCTATATAATATATGTATATATATATATATATATATATATATATATATATATATATATTAGAATGTGAAATGTGCAACATTCAAGAAGTAAAATAAATTTTTCATGATATTCACTGATCAATTATCAAGTACTTACAACATTTTTGTGCAGCTTGAAGTTTTCACTCCTCATGGAATGTCAGTTAGGAACTAGCTATGAACAGCTTCTGTTTTACTGAATGGGAAGTCATGGTGTTTGTTCAGCTAAGGCACACACAATTTATATAATTGTATTTCCAGTATTTCACTGATTTTACTAAACGAAACATACAAGCTTTTCCTGTTTGTCTACACAACACCACATTGCGCCGGATTTCAAAGAGAAAGGCTAACCGCTGCATCACCACCATGATAGATTACGTACCTTTCCACGCTACATATTTTCTTGAGAATTGGTAACATTTCAGCAGCACAGGCCCTCGTCTTATTATCCATGACGCGAGTCGGTTGAACAACTTTGTGTTGAAAAATCAAAAGTAGGCTTCCCCGTGCGTTTCGGGCTTGGCCGCGTCGAAACTCATCATGTGTGACGCCATCGATACGTGAAGGGTTTCAAAACGACGGCAACACTGAACTGAAATGATTCAATTACGTCGTAAATATTCATCGTGTGAGCAAAATACTTCAGTTGCGTCAATACCATATCACTACCGTTTTTTCGCAACCAAAAACCAAGTACGTAAAACTTGCCCATTGGCCCTTTAACTCCTGCACTTCAAGCGTACTATTATGCACATCACTGAAGTGGTAGCGATGTAGATACGTCGCATTTTTGGTGGAGGAATAGTAGCCCAGCCACTGTATGCCAGGCATGTACAATGGGACGATTGCCCCCGCATCAATCAGGATGATGTTTTCTCTTTTCCGATTAAAAGCTGCTTGGCGTCAGCAAATGTCACCCGCCCCTTCCTCTTCCTTTAACATTGGCTTTCCATTCAGATCATCCTGGCTGAGCTCCTGGGAAAGTAGCTTTTTAAGTCCACGCTAATAGACATAATGGCTCAAGTTCGCGAGAAGTTGGAGATGCTATGCGTCAGGCCCGTCTCCCACCGCGCATGACTTGACACATCCCTGTGTTGCCGCCCTGCGATGATGCTTAGTTCATTGGACGGTACCAAAGCGCCGAGAGACGTCACATCCAATGACGGTACTGCCGGCAGCACAACGCCCACATTCTCCCGTCAGCTGCGCATCATTTAGCCGACATCGGCGGCGCTCTGACGCCATCGCCGCTGAGCTCACCAGGCACGGATGAGTCGACAGCAATCATCCTGGAAACGGCAGCCGAGCGACATCTGGCAGACGAACCGATCGGACGCCGCATCTCGCCGGCCGGCGCGGGAGGGGGCGCGACGCGCCGCGCGAAAATGCCGGCGAGGGGCGCAAAAACCGGGCCCGGATGCGACGCGCGCGAATAAATCAGCCCTATCGAGCGCGCTATCGGTGCGCGTCCGCTCGGCCAATTCGAGAGCGCCGCGCCGCCGCTCGGCGGACATGTTGGCGGCGGGTGGCGCGCGCCGCCGCCGCCGCCGCCGCCGCCGCACCCGCGAGGCACCGGCTACAAATGGGTGGCGCCGTGCGGCTGACGGCTCTGTTTGCCGGCCGTCTGCTCTCGGCCCCGTGTGTGATGCGGCCCGTGCGATACCGGGCATTCCTGTTTGAGCAAACATTTGTGAAGAGGAGCACTTCATTAGCTGCTGCTGGCCATTAACGGGGGTACCCAGGCTGGGGGAGGGGTGCCGGACGCGGCAGGGCACGCACCATGTCGGAGGGGTGACCGCGCTGCCAGTGGTGGGCGGACAGCCATCGCTGTCCTGATACATTTGTCAATAACACATCATCGAAACTGTATTGGTCAATTTGTGTGGGTACGCACCACGACACAAATTATCTTCCACACCGTTTTCGGAGAGAATGGTGTGTTTCGGAGACAAACTCGAAAATTGCGACGAGATACTGGGGACTCAGCGAATAGACAAACGAGGTTGAATGTACGGTACATAAAATATCAAGAACAATGGGTAGAACTGAAAGCTTATATATATATATATATATATATATATATATATATATATATATATATATATATATATATATATATATAAACAGGGGTAGCAAGACAGAGGCAGAGAGGCAGAGAGATAGAGTGCCGATCCGAATACTTAGGTTCGGTACATAAAAACGGAATCTGGCCGCGCCAGAGGATGGCGATGATGCTGGAGCAGTACCCTAAGAATTCTAAGAAGTGAGACCGTCAATTTTCCCAGCATGCTGCAGGCAAGAGACTGCTAGGGTCAAGAATCGACTACACACAATCACTTGTTTGTTTGCTTTTGACGACTACCATAAACATATGGATAGTGACAAACAAAAGTGCTCGTGCAGATTGATGTAACGTTAAGAACGTTAGTTATTTGGGCTTGAGGGCGCGTCGACAACTATGGCCATATTGCGCCCAAATGTTATGAACGTAAACATAGACATCAGCAAAGCATTCGGGTCAGCCGACATAAACCGAACAGCACGAGCCGGCCGACAGGTCGGACGTGAGTTCCCCGGGGAGAAACTGCGGCGGCAGAGTGCGCGGCCAGCCCCGACACTGCGCCGCAGCACTCGTGCTGGGCGTCCGGCCGACCACGTGACGCGGCGGCCGACCAACGTCCGAGCCAATTACCCGGCCTGCACGCGCCGCAGATTGAGCCATGGTCGCGGCGAGCCGGCGGCCGTTACTGCCGAACTGCCGACCTGCAGCCGCGCGACACAGCCGCGAATCACGAGCGGCGACGTCACGCGCGCTCTGACCGGCCGCCCAGCCGCCCGACCGCCGCCCGTGCCGGCCGTAATTGAAAGGCGTGTACCCTAAATGCGAGCGGGGTGCTTATCTGGGCCGCGCCGCGGGGCTCGGGTCGCTCGTGCACAGCACGCTGCCGCGCCGACACGAGAAATAGCTCAGCCGTTATGGCTGTTGATGGGGATTAGACGGTCGATATTAGCCGGCGGTCGGACACGAATGTGTTTATTGCCGTTATTGGTCGTATCGCAGCGGGCGCGAGACGAAAGTATGATTGAAATGAATACGCAGCTTCGTATAAACAAACGTCGACTTAGCTCGGCGTCTGGAGAAAGGGCCATCAATTCTCATCAGGCACCGCTGACGGGAAAGTTAGTGGGTTTGATGCGGTGCTGCCGTAGTTCACCCCATTGACGCTGTCAGCGGCGCTGTTTTTACTCCTGATTGGGAGCGACGATAGGCCGTTGTGACCTCCATCTTGCAGACGCAGCACCCGGGCGGGCGACTTTTGTCAATCTAGCCAACTAAAGGTATTGGTGTTTCTCGTACTGATAAGCTAATGAAGATCCATCTGCCGAGCTAATTGGCTTATACCGAACATTATCTTGGGATTTAATGTACGCAGAGCTCCTTTGTTCCCGTTCATTCGCCTCTTTTTCCGTGCGTATGTTGGCGTATCTTTAGCATGATCAAAGCACCGTAAAATACCGGAAGCTATGCTTTCCTTTGCTGACCAGAACAAATTCATCATCCTGATGAATTGAGGTACCCAATGTTGGCAAAAAGGTACTTCGAATATGTCACTTCAGACAAACTTGACTATTGAATAGCAGAAAATGTTCAGTTCATGGTCCAGTGTATCTCGGAGATTGCTCTTCTCTGGAGACGGCTTGGTACACCTGTATCAGCTCCATGCTCCTTAATTCACTCGGATTCTAGGATACACTTAAAGTTTTGGAACTTACACAGGGGTTCAATCTTAAATATTACGTCAACAAATCATCGTACATTGAACCATTTTCTTCCCCTAAAGCATTGCACATCAGTGGTTTCAAATAGAGAGACTTCCGTGTTCATCAGGCAATAGACGAATTTGTTCCCGCTAACCGACACATTTTGAGTTCGCATACACATCGTGTGCACACAGAAAACGGAATAAGCATGGACGACACCTCAGAGCCTTAATTGAAGAAAATGTACGCAAACGTTAATTTTGCAGTATTACACAACCGTTGTGTCAGTGGCCCTGATAAACGTGCTTTCGGTTTTTGCACACTGCGCGTGCCAAAGCCATCACACAGCGATGCCAGTGTGAGGCGTCCATCACACAGCGATGCCAGTGTGAGGCGTCCATCACACAGCGATGCCAGTGTGAGGCGTCCATCACACAGCGATGCCAGTGTGAGGCGTCCATCACACAGCGATGCCAGTGTGAGGCGTCCATCACACAGCGATGCCAATGTGAGGCGTCCATCACACAGCGATGCCAGTGTGAGGCGTCCATCACACAGCGATGCCAGTGTGAGACTTCCATCACACAGCGATGCCAATGTGAGGCGTCCATCACACAGCGATGCCAGTGTGAGGCGTCCATCACACAGCGATGCCAGTGTGAGGCGTCCATCACACAGCGATGCCAGTGTGAGGCGTCCATCACACAGCGATGCCAGTGTGAGGCGTCCATCACACAGCGATGCCAGTGTGAGGCGTCCATCACACAGCGATGCCAGTGTGAGGCGTCCATCTCACAGCGATGCCAGTGTGAGGCGTCCATCACACAGCGATGCCAATGTGAGGCGTCCATCTCACAGCGATGCCAGCGTGAGGCGTCCATCACACAGCGATGCCAGTGTGAGGCGTCCATCACACAGCGATGCCAGTGTGAGGCGTCCATCACACAGCGATGCCAATGTGAGGCGTCCATCTCACAGCGATGCCAGCGTGAGGCGTCCATCACACAGCGATGCCAATGTGAGGCGTCCATCACACAGCGATGCCAGTGTGAGGCGTCCATCACACAGCGATGCCAGTGTGAGGCGTCCATCACACAGCGATGCCAGTGTGAGGCGTCCATCACACAGCGATGCCAGTGTGAGGCGTCCATCACACAGCGATGCCAGTGTGAGGCGTCCATCTCACAGCGATGCCAGTGTGAGGCGTCCATCACACAGCGATGCCAATGTGAGGCGTCCATCTCACAGCGATGCCAGCGTGAGGCGTCCATCACACAGCGATGCCAGTGTGAGGCGTCCATCACACAGCGATGCCAGTGTGAGGCGTCCATCACACAGCGATGCCAATGTGAGGCGTCCATCTCACAGCGATGCCAGCGTGAGGCGTCCATCACACAGCGATGCCAATGTGAGGCGTCCATCACACAGCGATGCCAGTGTGAGGCGTCCATCACACAGCGATGCCAGTGTGAGGCGTCCATCACACAGCGATGCCAGTGTGAGGCGTCCATCACACAGCGATGCCAGTGTGAGGCGTCCATCACACAGCGATGCCAGTGTGAGGCGTCCATCACACAGCGATGCCAGTGTGAGGCGTCCATCACACAGCGATGCCAATGTGAGGCGTCCATCACACAGCGATGCCAGTGTGAGGCGTCCATCACACAGCGATGCCAGTGTGAGGCGTCCATCTCACAGCGATGCCAATGTGAGGCGTCCATCACACAGCGATGCCAGTGTGAGGCGTCCATCACACAGCGATGCCAGTGTGAGGCGTCCATCACACAGCGATGCCAATGTGAGGCGTCCATCACACAGCGATGCCAGTGTGAGGCGTCCATCACACAGCGATGCCAGTGTGAGGCGTCCATCACACAGCGATGCCAGTGTGAGGCGTCCATCTCACAGCGATGCCAATGTGAGGCGTCCATCACACAGCGATGCCAGTGTGAGGCGTCCACCACACAGCGATGCCAGTGTGAGGCGTCCATCACACAGCGATGCCAATGTGAGGCGTCCATCACACAGCGATGCCAGTGTGAGGCGTCCATCACACAGCGATGCCAGTGTGAGGCGTCCATCACACAGCGATGCCAGTGTGAGGCGTCCATCACACAGCGATGCCAATGTGAGGCGTCCATCACACAGCGATGCCAGTGTGAGGCGTCCATCACACAGCGATGCCAGCGTGAGGCGTCGTTACAGGTTCTGGAGAGGCGCTCTAGGCAGACGGGAAAAGGAGGTCTGCAGGGAAACTATGCTGCAGGCACACGCCAGGGCACCGCTGTCAGGGGAGGACAGTGGCAGGGCAGTTGCGGTCACTATAGATGGCGCAGGGAGCGCCCAGCGCCACCTCTGCATCCACCAAGTCACCAGTCACCGAAAGTGCACACACAAACCCATCTCATTTGAATAGAATGTGAGCACTTCGGAGAAAATAATGGCATTAACGGCTCGCAACCGTTCAAAATTCCACCCACAGGCCGGAATATACGTGAAGAAATACGGGCGACTTCTAAGTTTCTAACAGCAAAGCTATTTGTGTTTAGGAAGCGCGACGGCTGAGTTCAGTTCGATCGTTCACGATGAACGTTTTCGACTGTGCACCAGCGTTGGGCGCCATACGGGACACCAGACGAGCGAGGGCAAAATACGGGCTGTTCCATGATGGAGGTACAACATCGGGCATCATTCCGTTGCGACTTGTGAATCAACTGAAACCGCGCCGTCTTGGCAGCCCGTTGAGGCATGGGTACACCTCTTTGCGTACACCTCACTGGGTACACCACATTGGGTACACCTCACTGCGTGCATCTCATTGGGCACATTAGATACACATCATTGCGTCTGACTTCTTGTGGAAATTCAGGCATTGAAGTATTTGCATTAAAGCATTAAAGCAAAGTATTAGTGTAACACATTTCGATAATTCGATAAAGTGCACCCAACTCGAGACACATGAACCGTATTTGGTGCATGATTCGGATATATGTCCTCCAATTTCGGCATCGTAGCAATCTCTAGCAGATGGCACTTTGCCTCCGCTAAAGATTTAGGGGAAAAAAATGCACTGAAATCCAATGCTCTTCAGTTCTAATTGGCTGCACTTTCCGACTCAATCTAGAATTCGGTCAATATATCTGCTCAATATAGCGCACGCATGCACACATTCAATTTCACAAGTGCTATAGTTACTATACCACAGTTAGTACTATAGTTAAGTACGCTAAGTACTATAGTTAAATGTACCTGTGAAATTGTAATTGTAAATGTACTTGTGAAATTTCTGATTAAACTCGGACCAAACGGGCTAATATGGCAGCAATTGCAAATCTAGAAATTGTGAAAGGTAAGTGCCAAACAGCATCAAAGGAGCGCCATTTACCAGGTGAGGAATCGACAGGGCGTCACCTTACCGATACTTCGATGAGGCCCCGTTTTCAAGTTACGGAGAGTACCCGTTTTCAAGTGTTCACACCTGCAGAACCCTCCATACCAAGGGATGGCTTTTTAGTCACCTGGCTACCTAGCAGGTACCGGCAGAGCTGTTGAAGTCCGTCATCGTTCTGAGCCCCGAGAACGTCACTTCAGACCTGGGACACCCATATTTGTTTCATGTCTGCGACACCGTAAGTTCTCGGAGCACTCCTGGAGTTGTCAGCAGCCTTGGACATGTCGCGTGGAGGAGGCGCAGTCGGCACCATATCAAGGCGTATCTCTGGTAATGTCAGGCAAGAAAGCATCTGATACGCTCCATTTTCAGTAATCGCCATCCCCAGAATTCCCTCGGCCCCAAAAGGTAGGGTCATGAGTAATGGCCTGCTGGACACTCCTCAATGCGCCATTGTGTGGCAGCTGGTATTACCTATATGGGAGCCACCACAAGCTCATGAGAAAAATACCTGCAAAAGTTCCCCAAATAAGCGTATAGTAGTAAGCGCAAATCAGCTCCGCGAACATTTTCTCGCGCCCCTTTCTGGAGCAGCGCCTGCCATAAATCACACGGTAGCCAAGATGATTAAAAATAGCGATAATCCCAAGCCAACTTACTGTTGTGCATGTATGAAAATGTTCATACGAGGATAGGTTGAGTTCACATGCAGGTGCATTAACAAGGCGTCTCTGGGAGGTGGGTGGGTGGGAAGGGGTGGGTAGAGCGGAGGAAAGAGGTAGAGCGTAAGAAAGGGAGTGGGTGGGGCGAGGCAGGGTGATAGCGTCCCCGAACTTTGGATGATTGGCATTAGATGGTCATGCATCTAAAGAGGAATATTCAAAGTGACATTTTCCCATTCTAAGGGTCTTAAATGTTCAATCCATTACTGCATGGATGGGGTCTGAAAAAAGCCGCCCGTCACCAATGCCTGACGGCATCACGTTCCATAAATTCACCCTCCATTCACTTTCATAAAGCTACGCAGCATGGATCAATGCCGTACCTACCCGGCCGAACCATTTGTTGTCAAAACCAATAATTCATCCTCCCTATTACGTTCTCCTCTGTTGCCACAAACGCAGTGATTCTGTCAACTTTGCGAAATAATTTCCGAGGTTAGTTTTATCGCAACTTTTCTGGATCATCGCTAATTCGTTAATTTCCGTTCCACACTCAGAGCGCTAATCTCACTCACGCCAAATTTGGTACGTAATATCCGGCCAAGGACGAGGCCAATCATATTTTTCAGAGATACGACGCTGAAACGGCCTCCTTTGTTCGGTCTTATGGCGGCATATTTCGCGTGGCGGACGACGGCAGAGCGAGGTGGCCGACGAGGGACGGCTCGGCATCCATAGCCCACAGGCCTTCAGCCGCACGGCAGTTCGCAGCGAGCCAAACTGCAGATAGTACTGAGTCGCCAGGCAAATGGCGCGTCACTGGGCAGGTCACGCGTGATCACTGGGCATGGCACACGTGGTCACTGGACAGGTCACGCGCGGTCACTGGCCAGATCACGCGGCATGTCACGCGCGGTCAATGGACAGGTCACGCGCGGTCACTGGACAGATCACGCGCGGTCACTGGCCAGGTCACGCGCGGTCACTGGGCAGGTCACGCGCGGTCACTGGACAGGTCACGCGCGGTCACTGGGCAGGTCACGCGCGGTCACCGGGCAGATCGCGCGCGGTCACTGGGCAGGGCACGCGTGGTGGTCACTGGGCAGGTCACGCGCGGTCACTGGGCAGGTCACGCGCGGTAACTGTCAGGTAGAACAGCACAGAACCACTGTGCAGCTCGCACGGAGCGGCATGTTGCACTGGCGACTGAGCACAGTGGAAATAAACCCCAACCTGATTATCGCGCACAGATTGGTCAACTCGTGCCAAGCGAACTGACCGATGGCACATGGTTCACGAAGTGTTTGTAGGTTCAGGAAAGTCCCTATTAAAAGAGTGGCCGAACAATTATGGTAATCCACCTCACAAGCAAGCAATTAGCAATATAATAAAAGTAATATAAGTAGGCTGTCATTCATGCTAGGGCTTTCCGTCAAATACAAACAATATATTAGGAAACTTGAAAATAACTGAGGGAAATATAAAGAAAATCAGGATCAAAAGGAGCACCATGTTCTTCATCCATACTACAAATGGAATACAATATGACAAATGACCATCCACACACCTGAGTTGCTCCGGAAGGGGAAATCCTGCGCACATGATGAACGCCACATTCCAATAACTCCGATACAAAAGCAAGTCACACGGACTCACGCAAGAAGCGCAGAGGGCGGACGCAGCTTCTTGCGTGCTGCGTGCTGCGTCTCAGCACGACGCAGCGCTGTCCGGTAAGAGAGGCGCCCCGAGTCAGTGAGCCGCCTCTAGCGGCTAGGCGGCGGCACGAGCGATCACCGACGGCACGATAATGCCATGAATAATGTGCCGCGAGCGCAGCGCACGTGGCGCGCGTCAGCCTCCGGCCGCTCTCCCTCGCTACACAGATTTAGCGTAATAGATTTACGCGCAAATAATATGATAAACGTATTGTTCCGATCGTATCGCAACATTCAATTTACCGCACAAAGAGGGGAGGCGAGCGGCCGATTAACGCCCCGATAAACGGCGCGCGAGGGTGCGCGTCGGCGCCGGCACGCGTCGACGTCGACGAGGGCGCGCGACTGATGGAGACGTCCACCGACGGCGGCGAATCGCAGATACGGATATTGGACGTGCCGTGTGTTTTGTCGCCTTGATGTGTTTGAGGTGATGGTCGCCCGCGGCCGCCTTGGTAGTGATTCAGCGGGTATCAAATCAGTGATATTCAGTGATTCAGCGGGGGGGGGGGGAGGGTATCTTGATATTGATGTGCTGGCCTCGGCCTGGAAACCGAACATAAAAATTATTTTTTTATGAACTTCGTACAAATGTTTCGGAATTGGACACCTTGTTTCCTGCCAATTCATCATATCGTGTATCAGTTTCCATTGCGCAGCAATAATTTTCATTTGATCGTCATCCCGAGCGGAGCAATATTTGATGGTGCGACACACGACGCACCATTCAATTACGCCATCAGCAGGCCCATAACATCTATACCATCTAGCTAAGCTTGCCAGGAAATTACAAAATAAATAGCCTGAGCATGGTTCCTACCTCACAGCAGTGTAGTGCGGAATTTCATGGAAGATGAAAGGCAAAGGCAACCTCCGAGTTGGGAGGGGGTGACGATCAAAAGTACTTCGAAGGCATTGTCATGCAACACCCGTATGATTGACATTGGAACCATTCTAGACTTGTGGGAGGCGGCTGCCCCCCGCCCCGCTTCCACCGGTTTGTATGCCACTAATCAAATGCAATCGTGGTGTATGAACGTTACTATCATTTAACCTTGCTGCGGTGGTGCAACCTACGTACCGTCACGAAAGATCGCCGTTGCTCATATTCCTTTAAGTATCTGCTCACTTCGAAGACATTGCTGAACTTTCATCTGACACCTCACTGAATGACGTAATAATCCGCCCGCGACAGAAACCGTGTACGATCGTCCGAAAACCGGCGTGACAAGACATTCAGATGCAAGAAGAATTGCTAATGTGAAGCTTCTGAGAAAGGCAGAAATATGACCATGCTGACGAAGGTTAGTCAGTACACACGTCTACAACAAAGTAAGAACGACGGCGTATATGCTTGGTGTGCTCGGCACCGATCTCAGCAGGCCTACGAATATGGCTTAATTATTTGGTCATTATTTGATACAAAAGGATATTTAATTCGTGACGCTATTAAAAGGTCACAATTGAAATTATTGAATATGTATGCTTCATTGTTAATGATAATTCATTGTTGTTGAATATTGTCGATGCATATTTTGTGTCGAGGGTGAATGTATGCCATAATATGGTTAACTTGTTCCCATGCAAGACTTCAACTCCGCAAATGGAACGCTGTACCTTTTCATTACAGAGTGAGGTTGTTTTTGTTTTGTTTGGCAGCGAAGAACACACCCACGCTGCTTGCGTCCATAACATTGAACCACGATACCTTTCCGTAGTTTGCTCATCAATAATCCTCCATTTTCTTGCTTCGGTTATTTGCATGAGGTTTTACATTATCTTCTCTTCTTCTTTCTTCCCTTCCTGCCTCCCACACTCCCCTGTCTCTCTGCCTCTTTCCTTTCTTCTTCCGTTCTCTCCGACTTCATCTTTATTGGTCTTTCATCTCTGAAAGTCATCTGTCTGAACAATTTAGCCTCTGCTTTCAGCGCTGACAAATGAAACCCTTTTTATGCCAGCATCGTCGCCTTGGAGCGCCGTCCAATTTTAGCCCAATTCTGGCGAGCGACGGACGCAGCGGCTGCTTCTCCGCCATTTCTGCCTCTCGCCATTTCGTGGCAATTTTGCCGCATTTGGGGGCGTTATCATCTGTTCGGGCTAACTTTGTAGCGCCGTAATAGATGATGGGCCTTATCAGAAAATGAGTCATTGGTAGCGATTTATAAAAGCAGAATAGAAATTCATTATTGGCTGATGGGACTCGGGGGGATCGGCGGCGCGGAATAATGGGGGGCGAATCGCTTCTTGGTCCGATAAGAGCGTCGCCAACGGGGTAATGGCGGGGCAATGATGATTGCAGTGTCACTGTCGGTGTCGGGGGACGACGCCGACAGCGGTCCGCCGTCAGGGGTGGGGGTGGGGGTGTGTGCTCCGCCGCCGCGCCGACTGCACTGATCCGGCGCTTATCTCGGCCGACCTGTCCGCGCTCTGGAGTCGGCCCCGCCGCGGCCGCTGCTGGAGTCGCACTCTCCGTCGATCTGCAGCTGCTGGAGTCGCACTCTCCGTCGATCTGCAGCTGCTGGAGTCACACTCTCCGCTGATCTGCAGCTGCTGGAGTCGCACTCTCCGTCGATCTGCAGCTGCTGGAGTCGCACTCTCCGTCGATCTGCAGCTGCTGGAGTTACACTCTCCGCCGGTCTGCAGCTGCTGGAGTCACACTCTCCGCTGATCTGCAGCTGCTGGAGTCGCACTCTCCGTCGATCTGCAGCTGCTGGAGTCGCACTCTCCGTCGATCTGCAGCTGCTGGAGTCACACTCTCCGCTGATCTGCGCTGCTGGAGTCGCACTCTCCGTCGATCTGCAGCTGCTGGATCCTCTCCGTCGATCTGCAGCTGCTGGAGTTACACTCTCTGCCGGTCTGCAGCTGCTGGAGTCACACTCTCCGCTGATCTGCAGCTGCTGGAGTCGCACTCTCCGTCGATCTGCGGCTGCTGGAGTTACACTCTCTGCCGGTCTGCAGCTGCTGGAGTCACACTCTCCGCTGATCTGCAGCTGATGGAGTCGCACTCTCCGTCGATCTGCAGCTGCTGGAGTCGCACTCTCCGTCGATCTGCAGCTGCTGGAGTCACACTCTCCGCTGATCTGCAGCTGCTGGAGTCGCACTCTCCGTCGATCTGCAGCTGCTGGAGTCGCACTCTCCGTCGATCTGCGGCTGCTGGAGTTACACTCTCTGCCGGTCTGCAGCTGCTGGAGTCACACTCTCCGCTGATCTGCAGCTGCTGGAGTCGCACTCTCCGTCGATCTGCGGCTGCTGGAGTTACACTCTCTGCCGGTCTGCAGCTGCTGGAGTCACACTCTCCGCTGATCTGCAGCTGCTGGAGTCGCACTCTCCGTCGATCTGCAGCTGCTGGAGTTACACTCTCTGCCGGTCTGCAGCTGCTGGAGTCACACTCTCCGCTGATCTGCAGCTGCTGGAGTCGCACTCTCCGTCGATCTGCAGCTGCTGGAGTTACACTCTCCGCCGGTCTGCAGCTGCTGGAGTCGCACTCTCCGTCGGTCTGCAGCTGCTGGAGTCGCACTCTCCGTGGATCTGCAGTTGCTCTTTGTCGTCAGTTAACTGACGACGTGACGCGATCTGTCCGGTCTTCGGACGCTACGCGCGAGTGGGCGGCGTCTGAGTGTGCCTGTCGAGGCAGGTGTCCGCCGACCTGCTGACCAGACTGCTTGCCACCTGAGCGTGTCGTGCAACCGCCTGACACGATGCTTGATGGCCGTCCGGCGGCGTGGCAGACATCTGCCGATCCGCTGACGTCTCGTGATCCTCGGATATTGCTGGTCTGCTGTTGATGCCTACTGACTTGATGACAACTGATGACCCACCAACCTGACGACTGCTGACCCGCCCAGACCTGACGCCTGCTGACCCGCCCTGACCCGACACCTGCCGACCCGCCAACCTGACGCCTCCGGCGGCCGGACCACCGGCGAACGGTGGCCGGGAGCTGACCGTCGTTTTTTTGCCGGCTGCCGGGGCGGCCACCGTCGTCGCGTCATGACGTCGTTACCGGCCGGCGACTACCATCCACCCGCTGAGCCGACGTGGGCTAATGAGCGCCGACACACTCACGCACGCCGGCCGCGCGGCCTGGCGACACCATTTCCACTCCAATTAAGAGCGCGACACCAGGTGTGCGGCGGCCAAGGTCCGCGCCGACGCGCGCAAAAACCGCCCACCGGATTCGCCGTCGCGCCGGCCGTCCACCGGCCAGCGCCGTTAATTAATTCAACATTATCGCCAGTTAGTATTATTATTGCATTATGTTTCTATCTCCTAATTAGGGCCAGTAAAAGCCGTCGACTACTGCTGTTTTCGGAATTAATTACGCCGGGACGGCGGCGGGCCGCGACAAAAAGGCGGCGGCCAGGGTGGTCCGGGCTGGGCCGGCGCGCGGTGGGCAGTGCTCTCTCGGCCCGCCGCTAATGAAAACGGACACGCGGAGGCCACCGACACGGCGGCGGACGCGGCGCACCGACACGAGAGCTGGAGAGCCGCGCTGGAGCCGGCCGGCCGCCCGCCCGCCTGCACGCGTGCGCTCGGCTCCCGGCAGGCTGTACATCCGCACATGTTGGGCGAATACGTACTGGGCTGAACAGTACGTGACGGGCGAGTACATACCGGACAGAGCAGCACGTGGCGGATGAGTACATACCGGACAGAGCAGCACGTGACGGGTGAATACATACCGGACAGAGCAGCACGTGACGGGTGAATACATACCGGACAGAGCAGCACGTGACGGGTGAATACATGCCGGACAGAGCAGCACGTGACGGGTGAATACATACCGGACAGAGCAGCACGTGACGGGTGAATACATGCCGGACAGAGCAGCACGTGACGGGTGAATACATACCGGACAGAGCAGCACGTGACGGGTGAATACATGCCGGACAGAGCAGCACGTGACGGGTGAATACATGCCGGACAGAGCAGCACGTGACGGGTGAATACATACCGGGCAGAGCAGCACGTGACGGGTGAATACATACCGGACAGAGCAGCACGTGACGGGTGAATACATACCGGACAGAGCAGCACGTGACGGGTGAATACATACCGGACAGAGCAGCACGTGACGGGTGAATACATGCCGGACAGAGCAGCACGTGACGGGTGAATACATACCGGGCAGAGCAGCACGTGACGGGTGAATACATGCCGGACAGAGCAGCACGTGACGGGTGAATACATACCGGGCAGAGCAGCACGTGACGGGTGAATACATACCGGACAGAGCAGCACGTGACGGGTGAATACATGCCGGACAGAGCAGCACGTGACGGGTGAATAC